>JAJPWW010001011.1:9629014-9652871 GCA_028673005.1 Tanypteryx hageni
TCTCTCTCTCTCCCTTCCTCTCTCTCTCCTTTCCTCTCTCTCTCCCTTCCTCTCTCTCCCTTCCTCTCTCTCTCCCTTCCTCTCTCTCTCTCCCTATGCTTCACTCTCTCCCTCTTCCTCTCTCTCCCTCTTCCCCTCTCACCCTCTCTCTCTCTCCCTTCCCTTCTCTCTCTTCCTTTCTCTATCCCTTCCTCTCCCTCTCCCTTCCTCTCTCTCCCTTCCTCTCTCTCCCTTCCTCTCTCTCCCTTCCTCTCTCTCTCCCTCTCTCTCTCCCTTCCTCTCTCCCTTCCTCTCTCTCTCCCTTCCTCTCTCTCTCCCTATGCTTCACTCTCTCCCTCTTGCTCTCTCTCCCTTCCTCTCTCTCCCTTCCTCTCTCTCCCCCTTCCTCTCTCTCTCCCTTCCTCTCTCTCTCCCTTCCTCTCTCTCCCTTCCCCTCTCTCTCTTCCTTTCTCACGATTATCTATCTATCTATCTATCCTTTCCTCTCTCTCTCTCCCTTCCTCTCTCTCTCTGGACCTTCTGGTCTAAATTTCGCCCGAATAAAGACGATTATCTATCTATCTATCTATCTATCTCTCCCTTCCTCTCTCTCTCTCCCTTCCTTTCTCTCCCTTTCTCTCTCTCTCCCTTCCTCTCTCTCTCCCTCCCTCTTTTTATTCCTCACTCTCTCTCTTCCTCTCTTCCTCTTCCTATACTTCACTCTCTCCCTCTTCCTCTCTCTTCCTTCCTCTTCTCTTTCTCTCTCTTTCTCTCCCTATGCTTCACTCTCTCCCTCTTCCCCTCTCTCCCTTCCTCTCTCTCCCTTCCTCTCTCTCTTCCTTTCTCTCTCTCTCCCTTTCTCTCTCTCTCCCTTTCTCTTTCTTTCCCTTCCTCTCTCTCTCCCTTCCTCTCTCTCTCCCTTCCTCTCTCTCTCCCTTCCTCTCTCCCTTCCTCTCTCTCCCTTCCTCTCTCTCTCTCCCTATACTTCACTCTCTCCCTCTTCCTCTCTCTCCCTCTTCCCCTCTCTCCCTTTCTCTCTCCCTTCCTCTCTCTCTCCCTTCCTCTCTCTCTCCCTTCCTCTCTCTCTCCCTTCCCCTCTCTCTCTTCCTTTCTCTCTCCCTTCCTCTCTCTCTCTCCCTTCCTCTCTCTCTCCCTTCCTATCTCTCTCCCTTCCTTTCTCTCCCTTCCTCTCTCTCTCCCTTCCTCTCTCTCTCCCTCCCTCTTTTTATTCCTCACTCTCTCTCTCTTCCTCTCTTCCTCTTCCTATACTTTACTCTCTCCCTCTTCCTCTCTTCCTTCCTCTTCTCTTTCTATTCATCACTGTCTCTCTCCCTATGCTTCACTCTCTCCCTCTTCCCCTCTCTCCCTTCCTCTCTCTCTTCCTTTCTCTCTCTCTCCCTTTCTCTTTCTCTCCCTTCCTCTCTCTCTCCCTTCCTCTCTCTCTCCCTTCCTCTCTCCCTTCCTCTCTCTCCCTTCCTCTCTCTCTCCCTTCCTCTCTCTCTCTCGCTATACTTCACTCTCTTCCTCTCTCTCCCTCTTCCCCTCTCTCCCTTTCTCTCTCCCTTCCTCTCTCTCTCCCTTCCTCTCTCTCTCCCTTCCTCTCTCTCCCTCCCTTCCTCTCTCTCTCCCTTCCTCTCTCTCTCCCTTCCTTTCTCTCCCTTCCTCTCTCTCTCCCTCCCTCTTTTTATTCCTCACTCTCTCTCTTCCTCTCTTCCTCATCCTATACTTCACTCTCTCCCTCTTCCTCTTTCTTCCTTCCTCTTCTTTCTATTCATCACTGTCTCTCTCCCTATGCTTCACTCTCTCCCTCTTCCCCTCTCTCCCTTCCTCTCTCTCTTCCTTTCTCTCTCTCCCTTCCTCTCTCTCTCCCTTCCTCTCCCTCTTCCCCTCTCTCCCTTCCTCTCTCTCTCCCTTCCTCTCTCTCTCTCCCTTCCTCTCTCTCCCTTCCTCTCTCTTTCCCTTCCCCTCTCTCTCCCTTCCTCTCTCTCTCTTCCTTTCTCTCTCCCTTCCTCTCTCTCTTCCTTCCTCCCTCTCTCCCTTCCTCTCTCTCTCTCTCCCTTCCTCTCTCTCCCTTCCTCTCTCTCTCTCTCCCTTCCTCTCTCTCTTCCTTTCTCTCTCCCTTCCTCTCTCTCTCCCATCCTCTCTCTCTCCCTCTTCCTTCCCCTCTCTCCCTCTTCCTTCCCCTCTCTCCCTTCCTCTCTCTCTCCCTTCCTCTCTCTCTCTCCCTTCCTCTCTCTCCCTTCCCCTTTCCCTCCCTATGCTTCACTCTCTCCCTCTTCCTTCCTCTCTCTTCCCCGATCTATTCATTCTTCATTCTCTCCCTCCTTCCCTATCTGTTCCTCTTTCTATTCATCGCTCTCTCTCTCTATTCATCTCCCTCCATATATTTCTCTCTCTCTCTCTCTCTCCCTCTCTTACCTCTCACTCCCCCATTCCTCTTCACTCCCTTTCTCTTCCCTCTCTCTCTCTCCCTCTCTTCCTTTTTCTCTTCCTTCCTCTCCTTTCCTGTTCCTTTATCTCTCTCTTCCTTTCTATCTCTTTCATTTCAACTTATGCCAACTTTCCATTGACACATTGCATTACGAGAATAGTTTCTACCCGTCCACTCTTTCCCTCTTGTCCGTGGACAATAAACCTTTTTCGTTTCAAGAAACATTCGTAAAACTGTTTTCGAATTAGATAGATCTTATCAATGGAGATGTTTGCCCCCCCCCCCACCCCTCTCCAGTTTTGATTTTTCCAGTAGTTCACAGATTGTCCGCCAGGTGGCTTCAAATTCGGTAAGGTTCGAAGCTTTGAAATGGCATTTCTCTCTCTCTCTATCTCTCTTTCGCACTCACCTTGACTTTCCCTCTCTCTCTCACACACACACACACTTATATCCCACAAAAGGTTGCCATCTTATGAGTAGTTGATTCCGGGAGATTTCCTTCTCATGAATAGCAAATCCTGCAGAATCCGGGAGAATTTTCTCTAGGTCGAAAAAACAACGAAGGTGAGCAATTAACCTGGTTTTATTTACTCATTACAATCCTATAATGATTAATTAATCTTTATTTTATTGTTAAAGTTAGAGTTGCCATCTTTATATATTATATTATGCATATATTATATTTATACATTAAGTATCGCTTCGTTGGAATCAAAGGAAATGTTTCTACCAAAATCTCAAGCTTAATATAAGGTAAATAGACTAGCAAAGCTGAACATTACTTAATAGCGAAGATTCTGGGCTCCCGGACAAGTTCCACCAGATTCCGGGAAAGATGTATCAGAGAGAGGTGGCAAGCCTGTATCCCACCCTACCCCCATCTATCGACAGATCGTTCAACTTCCCCCTCGTAATTAAAATGTTCCTCGCTCCACCTCATCCGTTTCCTGGCCAACCCGACCCGGCCGACCGTCCATTACGTCGTTTCGGGACAGTGCGTGTTTCCTTGGCGATGACTTCACTGCCGTTGGAGAATGTAATGGGGGTTGGGGCAGGGGGCTTTGATCGTCTTATGTTTTTTTTACGCTTCCTTTTTTGGCCGGGCGTGGCGTGGAGCGTGACTTAACGGTATTTGGAGTCGCTTTCGTGAATTCGGCAGTTCATTAAAGAAGGAGGTGGAATTTATTCCGAAGCTGAAGTTGTTCCTAGTATTCTCTGTACTGAAGGTCCTTTAAATAGCTGCATCTTATTGTTCGTTAGCATTAAAGCCTGTAAATATTACGGGAAGGATTATATTATTCATTACTAGCAGATGTACCCGGCGTCGCCTGGGATATTAAATTGGCGGTATTTATTTTGTCGAAGGTTAATTAAAATATCACAACTGAAAAAGGATTCCGAGAACGAAATAAAACACAGATACCGGAGGCTGTCTGAAAATAATCTAAAATAGTAATATATCATCTTAACTTTACCTTTCGTTTATAATACTTCCCTGTGAACAATTTTTTGTTGTTTTTCCTCCAGGTGCTAGGATGGTTAAGTTGCGTGGGCTGAAATATAAAATGAAAACCTAACCTGGATTTATTCCTCGAGTTGGGCACGAATGTAACACTCAAAAGGACTGGTGCGCTCTTAGGAGGTTACCATTTTTTCCGGCTGCAATACAAACGGGTGAACCAATCTTACCTGCAACAATTAATTAAGTTGCAATCTATTACGTTTGACGTTGCTACAACAATGATTTTGATGCTTCATAACCAGCACGAAGCGAATAACGTAATTCTTTCGTCTATTCGAAGGCTTAATAGGCGCTAATTGAATCGGAGGCAACAATGCCTTGACAACAACACCCGGAAAGAATGCGGAAAAGCCATGAAATTTCGAAAAGAAATGCGCGTTTCTGACAATTTCCTACGTATAACATCTAAACATCGCAAGAATGAGATATTTTATAGTTTTAGCCGTCGAATAGAGCAAAAATGGAGAAAATCGGTCGATATTTAGGTATTTTGATGAATGAAAGAAAAAAATCTTGCACCTTGAAAAATCGAAAATACCGTGCAAACCTATGGGAACATATAATCGTCTCCCGGTGTCGAATCCGGGACTTTTGTCGGGATGTTTGATTTTTATAGAGACCACCTCATGGGAGTTTAACGATTGTGAAAATTTCAGCTCGTTAGGCTCAGTAAATCCGAGGATATTAAGCGAGGAATATTTTAAGGAAACGGCAGACTCCCAGCCAGGCAGGTCGGGTTTTATATAGATGGAGATTTCACTTAAAAATCTCGTATGGAGACAACAATGGGGTCTCTTATTTCGACAATGGCACGGTTGTCGGGGCAAATCCTCACGAAACTGATAAATCTTGCCAAAATAATAAGTCATTTAAACGTTGAATCCGGGCGTCAATCAAGTCAATCGACGATAAAAATAAGAAACTTTGTTTATTTTCCTTTAAAGCACTCCCATTGTGAAAATCGAGGGTCGAATTTTCTATGAATGAAAGCTTAAACTTCGCTTTATTTATTTTTACGGGTTATCTTAAGGGGATGTGGAAATTATGTACCGGAGTCGAACCTGGGTCTTATTTTTAGGAATCTATTCAGTAAACTGCTTTTGCTGTAAGAATAAAACGTCCCTGCCAAATTTCAGACCTTCTACCTACTCGGGAAGTGTCTTAAAAACAGCATTGCAGTCGGTCGTAAAAAGTTCTCAATTCTCCCGCACTTTTAATAACGGCTTTATAAGAGCGGCGCCACAATCTAGCGCGACGGGAGGATTTAGCTCATCATTAATTTTTAAACACGTGGGTATACGACGAAATTGACCATCTTGATATGCTCCTAGTAGGCTGTGGGAATGAAACTCGACAGATCATTCCCTGCAACCGACGTGAAATTTAGAAAATTCCGAAAACAATTCCGTTTCGGAGAGTTTTCCATACGGATTCGTTCCATTTGTATATCCCCTATTAAGACAAGAACGAATAATATATGCTCCAATAAACGGAATACACAAAGATATTTCAAAGGCGTTCTTTAATGGGAAATACGTATGAGACGGTAACACGAATTTGGAATTTTTAGAAATATTACAGATATGGAGCAAGTCATGAGGTGGCGGCCACATCAGATTTTATTTTCTGTTATAAATCGATTGATAAAATTTGATTTTGTTTTAAATATGTATGAAAATCACGTTGAATCGGTTTCAGATGAAATCTCGTATAAGAAACATTGCTGTATTTAACAAAGTCGCCATGTTTTTGTCGATTTTCATAAAATGGCGGCTCTCTACAAAATGGTTGCTCATTACAAAATTACGACTCTCTACCAAAATGACCTCTTGTGTTTCGATCTAAATTTAGGGAAATTTATGAGCTAGACATTAACAAACAAGCCATAAACCTCAACATTTCAACAGTTTTAACATATTATGCGGATTAAGATAAATTGAGAACTCCTTCAGCCATGAAATTAACTTTAAGTTAGCCACAAGTGTTCATCTGAGAGTTCAACCAATATATGGAGTTTTTACTCACAGCTAAACAGCTAAACAATGGAAGTTACCGTTGCCACGATATGAAGATCTCGTAAAATTACGTAACTATGCAACAAGCGTCATTGTTGACCGGCGCAACGTACGATGTCGCATTCTTCCATTTCGCTTTTGAGGAAGGAGTTGACGTGTAGCCATAGCAACGGCTGAATCTTCAAAATTGAAATTCGTTGTTGGCCAAGTCGAACTCTTCGCCTTTGATTGGGTTCCGTCGCAAATCTTTTGAAAGGTTAACGGCGAAATCATTTCGAATGAGATACACATTCACGAATGGCTGTAAACCGCGATGGTTAGAACAGCCATTCGTTCACGTCGAAGAAAGTCACGTGATCGCGACATTGGGTTGTTATTACGTTAACCCCCGCCAACTTTTTCGAAAACCAATTTATCTTTTCGAAAAGTGAAAAGTTTTTTCGTCGGTCAAATATTGAATCACTGGATTTTCCCCGGGTTTATGGTTTACAATGTTTCATGCACTTATCACGCGGCAATATTTTCGTCCCAAACTCGAGTTGCTGTCATGGTAAGTGCCCAATATTCTCCTTTAATTGAACAAATTAATTATAGACTCAAATTTGATGCCTCCCTCCCCCTTCCCAAAAAATCAGAGTTCTGACGCCGAGGTGCATATATTCAACACCTCTTTAGTATGTGTACCAAGTCTCAATTCTCTAGGTTTCTTGGTTCAACGTTTATATTGGTGGAGGATTGATCAAAATCTGCCAATTGGTTGCCGAGATATCTTCGGACAGAATGCTTCTCGTCAAATTCGCATTAGAATGTTCGATTTCTAAGGTATTTGCTTTTAAATCATAAGCTTGCTTTTCCTCATACTGTGTCAGCCCTGCTCTTTTTATCCGTTCTAAACGTGTACATTTAGCTTTGCCATTGCATGCCCGCCCTGCAAACGAAATCTCTTATTGAAATCGGTTCAATACCTTCCAAATTCATGGGTACGGTAAAATTCTGACCTTGTTATTGTGGTAAACCTGTTTAGTCGGCCCGTTTGAAATATACTTTTTTGTTATTTATTCATGTGAAGATTATATATACCGTATTTGGTTAAATTCCATGCAGTCAGTTCTCTAGAAATACGTGTAAAAGAAATATTATTTTACTTTTTACTGTGGCGGCCCTGCTCTTAAGCTGCGCTTTAAACATCTTTATTTCGTTGTGGCATGTTGTACAAATTGTATATAGAAAATTTAGTTGAAATCCGTTAAGCCAATTCTGTCGTAGTGACATAGGGAGTGTCGAGTAATCGTAAGACGTTTTAGTACGAGAAGGAATATATTGCCAAGCGTTACATAGGATACAAAAGGAGATCAGTAATACCCAAACGTTACATAGAGTACAACAGGTGATCAGTAATACCCAACATGCTTACTCGGCTAAATCCTGCAAGGGGGAGGTGGCGCGGGGCGCCTTGGCGACCCTGGTCTCGTAGGAGCTGCTAGCCAGTCAGTTCCGACGCAAACGTAGCCCGCGAAGGCGGACGGGCCGGTCGAGGTTTCACAGAAACGTAGCTGGACCAACGAACGAGGGACCGCGGAGGGGCGGGCGATCCTAGTCCCGTAGGAAGGGCTAGCCGGTCAAGGTTGACGCTAACACAGCCGATCCCACTGACAGAGGAGTCGCGAGGAAACACCGCCCAGCCTCAGGGATGACCCGCGCTTATATACTAACATGAGATACAAAGGTCAAGCGCTAGTCATCCCCTGAAGTGGGTGATTGAGCGAGCGGGGAATCACCCGAAGGGCGCATTGCCCTGAGATAGCGTGCCTTAAGGGCCTGATTCACCCATAGAGTAAATAATGAGTGTGGCGCTGCGGCTGACTATACGATGTCTTTCGGCATCCTTACAACATCTGTACAATTTCACGGTCTTTCGAGTTCATAACTGAAAAGCAAATAATTTCAAATCGTTGATCGCTCAGATTTATAATATACTAATCACTTCAAAATTAATTATTATTATTACTATCACCTGTGTATACAGAGCGCTCTGATGCGTATCCTCGAAGATCTGAACGTATTATGATTTCTTTTTCTTTGAGAAAATTAACTTATTCTTGAATCCTGCCTTGCCGCCCGGGAAAAAGGGGGTGGGGAGGTTTCTAACCTAACCCACGCTGGCGAAGTCATCACCCTGCTCAAGTGCCCGGGGAGAAAGGGGGTGGGGGAGGATTTTCAACCCACGCTGACGACGTCATCATCCTGCTCAAGCGCCCCGAGAAAAAAGGGAAAATCTAAGCCTAGCACACGTAGACGACACACGTGACGTCATCCTGCCAAACCGCCACGAAAAAAAGGGGAGGAAGAAGCCAACCCTGCCAAAGCGCCCCGAAAAAAAGACGCCATCTTGAAGCCTATCAGAGAGCCCCGTATAGTAGTCATTTCTGAGAATCGCTAGCAGCTATAATCCATGTTAACTTTTATCATTATGATTAAGGTCAATGTTTCCAAAGAAAGACTGCTCTTTACACAGTCCCACACATCATTAATTAACGAGAATACACGCTCTACACTTGCATTTGTCCCAGGTAAACAAAGCTATTTCAACCAATATCTTTAAATTAATAAAAGGAAGATATTCAGTTTTTTTTAAACTGAAATATTTCCTCCCATCTTTTGTAGACTTCTATTTTATTTTCAGACCATTCTGAAAACTTATTAGCTGAGCAGTGCTCATTTAGTCTCCGAACCTCATCAAACAGTATTGTCATCAATCTTTATGAGACACTTGATTTGCAAATTTCACCGATTCTACCACTTTTTCCCACTCAATCGATTTTCTTAATAAAGTCCACTGAAAAAAATTTATTCCATCCAGAAATTTTGTCCATTTGATCAAATAATCAGGGCAATTTCTATAAAATAGTTGAACCTCGTCCGTGAATGCCCCTCTAACTGTTGGATTATTCTCTTCTAGTTTTTTCAATAAATTATCTGCATTTACTGGTAAACATTTCATATTTAATCTGGATTCCAATTGATCATTAAAACTGTGAAGAATTGACATTACTTCAGCTGCACATATTTTGTTCTTTTTAATTTGCTCTATATTCGACTGAAACAATGTTGCCTTACTATGCATGATATGCAGAGTAATTTCATCTAATGGATTAAAATCTTTTAGAAGTTTGGGACATTTATCTAAACTTAAAAAATGTAAGCTTAATGGTTCAAATAATTGAGTAACACGTTCAATGGCAGGTGTTAAAGCCAACCACCTGGTTTTTGAGTAACCTAATAATTTCTTATGCTCAACTGAAGCGACCTCACAAAATTTAGTTTGACTCTTTACTCTCACAGTGAAACGATGAAAATGTAAGTATATTTGTGGAAGGATTACTTCTATATCTATAGCCAGTTGACTTGAGAATACACAAATACACCAATTAAAAGAACGCGTGGCTTGAGTAAAAGGAAGGACAATAGCAGAGAAATGTTCAAAAAGGAGGACATGGAAGGACAAAAGGTTTAGGGAGGACAGAAAACACCACAAAAAAATTAAACAATTTACATAAAAACATATATGTTATATATATAGTCCATTGTTTACATGTCTTTAATAACTCTTTGTTTCCGATTTATTAGTGGGTATCTACGCACAGATATATCACTTTTTTCTGCCTCAACAGCTGAATTAACTGTTTCGGTAGTCACTTGTTCCTCAGGACTGCCTACTCTCTCCAGTCCTTGTTCCGTGTCAGTACATGAGGAGATTAGGGGTTTCCAGGAGCCTATGTTGTCCTCTGCAACCATGGGTGTTGTGCTGTCCTTCGCTGGAATCCCTGTTTGCACTTCACTGCTGTTTCCCTTACTATCCCAGAACTCTCGAAGTTGGTCCAAATGTCTGTGCCACACCAACCCGCCATTAGTCTCTACCATGAAATTCCGAGACCCTTGGACTGCTATGATGGTTCCTATTGCCCACCTGGATCTTCCCCTGTATTGTATCGCCATCACCCGGTCTCCCACACTGAAGGTCCTCATGGACGTTCCCTCCTTCTGCTTCCCTGAAGTTCCCTTGTTCACCGAATCCTGTAAATTTGGTTTTACAAATGATAGCTGTGATCTGGGAATTCTTCCCAGTAGCAGCTTGCTTGGAGTCTCCCTTGTAGTTACATGGGGCGTGATCCTGGCACTGAAAAGAAACCTGGGTAAGGCAATGTGCAAAGGAATCTTTGTGTGTAAGAGAGACTTAACTTTGGATTTGAACAATTTCACCAAATTTTCCGCAGCCCCATTTGTTGCTGGGTGGTAAGGAGCAGAATGAATTTGCTCAATACCATTCATTCTACAAAAGTGTCTGAACTCTGCAGAGATAAATGGAGATCCATTGTCTGTGACTATAGTTTCGGGAAGTCCAAATATTGCAAACAAAGACCTCATATGGCAAATTATCTCCTCAGATGTCCCATTCCTCAACTCCTTAACCTCAGGCCATTTTGAGTGGCTGTCTATTATCACAAGAAAGGTTTTTCCCTCAAATGGGCCAGCTAAATCTATATGAAGTCTCTGCCAAGGCTTCTCTGCCCACTCCCACGATTTTATGGTACTCTTATTTGGTGCCGGCTTGTCCATTAAACATGGAATGCATGACTTTGTAACAGATTCAATGCACTCATCTAGCTTTGGCCACCAAACATAAGACCTGGCTAAAGACTTCATCTTCACTATGCCCATGTGACTAGAGTGGAGCTCTTCTAAAATGTGTGGCCTCAAGCTGTTGGGTATTACTACTCTATTCCCCCACATCAGGCATCCTTGCTCTACTGTAAGTTCATGGCTTCGAATTCTAAAGGGCTTAAACTCTTCATCTGTCTGAGACGGCCAGCCAAACAAACAAAAATGAATTATATGACTCAGAATTTTGTCCCTCTTTGACTCTTGACTAATTTTTGTAGCAGTAATTGGTAGAAATTCTCTCTCACCCATTTCAATGTAAAAAACTCCTCTTCCTCTGGTTCAACAGTATTAAGTGGCAGTCTCGGTAACCCATCTGCTACTCTGTTCTCAGCAGCCTTCACATGCTCAATACTGTAATTATAAGACTGCAAAATGATGGCCCATCTCTGCAATCTATTAGCTGCCATTTGGGGGATGCCTTTCTTCTCCCCAAATATAAATATCAAAGGCTTGTGATCGGTTCTCAATATAAATTTCCTCCCATAAAGATAATGGCTGAATCTCTTCATCCCAAAAATTATTCCTAATGCCTCCCTGTCTATCTGGGAATAATTTCTCTGGCTTACTGAGGGACCTGGAGGCAAAAGCTATTGGTCTCTCTTCGCCATTTGGAAATTTATGGAGAATCACAGCCCCTAACCCATACGGAGAACCATCATACTCCAAAATAACAGGAAGGGATGGGGTATAGTGAGCTAGTACCTTGGTGGATATGACTGCCTCCTTGACTGCCTTAATTGCTGCACTGCACTCCTGGGTCCAACACAACTCTGCATCCTTTTGAAGGAGTTTATGAAGGGGATGTAACATTGAGGCTAACCCTGGCAGAAATTTTGAATAGTATTCAACTAAGCCAAGAAAGGCTCTTAATTGGGAAACACACTGAGGGATTGGGGAATCCTTTATTGCTTCAACCTTGGATGTGGATGCATGTAGGCCTTCCTTATCAATTGTGTGTCCCAAAAATTCAACAGATTTCAACAGCAAATTACACTTCGATCTATTTACCTTGAATCCACACCCGTCTAATCTCTCCAACAGTCTTTCCAGATTCTCTATGTGCTCCTTGTCGTCTCTGCCTGTGATTATTATATCGTCCCGAAAACATGCCACTCCCTTTAACCCTTGAAGAACCTGGTCCATTGCCCTTTGAAAAATCGCAGGTGCAGACGCTATTCCAAATGGGAGTCTCCTATACCTAAAAAGCCCTCTATGGGTGTTGATAGTGCAATATTTCTGAGAATCTTATTTTAAAATCAATTGTTGATATGCCTGAGACAGATCAACTGTTGAAAACTTTTCCCCCCTTGTAATTTTACAAAAATTTCTTCAACTCTTGTAAGTGGGTAGTGCTCTACTTCGAGTTGTGGGTTTATTGTAATTTTAAAATCACCGCAAATCCTCACACTGCCATCATTTTTGGCAACAGGAACAACTAGTGTGGCCCACTCACTGAATTCAACAGGGTACAGGATTTTCAATTTGATCTATTTCGTTGTCTACTTTACTTTTCAAGGCAAAGGCTAACGCTCTATGACGGCAGAAAACTGGTTTGGCACTTTCCTTCAAACTCAATCCCACTTGCCCTTTATTGAATGAGCCCAACCCACCATCTCACAAGTTCTTAAACTTCCCCAAAGACGTTCCAATTTGTTTTCTGTTAAAACTTCCACCTTGTGAATGGGTATGCTCATTTTCAGGGTTTTTAGCCAATCTCTCCCAAGAAGTGGTGGTCCTCCATTACTTACTACAAATAAGGGTAACATTGCACTTTTCCCTGCAAACAAAACCCTTACCCTTGCGACGCCTTTTGGATGAATAATCGTATTTGCATAGGATCTCAACCTCACATTCGTAGTTCTCAGGGGAATATTACTAAATACTTCCTCGTACGATGCTTCTGAAATGGCAGAACCTGTGTCGACTTCCATTCGAACATCTCTGTTTTCTACTTTAACTTCGGCAAACCATGGCCCTACATCTTCGATTCCAGATTCCCTCATGTTAAACAATGGTACATCTTTCTCCCCAAACTCCCTGATTGGATCTCCTACCTCAATTTCCGTCTCATCGTTCACATAAGTGGAAGCAACTTGGTGAAAAATGCTCTTACCTTCTCTCTTACCATTTACTCTCCTTTTACACATTGCCTTCAGGTGTCCCAGTTGATGGCATATATCGCATCTATAGGACCGGAATCTGCATCTGCTACTTCTATGGCCCTCGCGTCCACAGCAATAGCATCTTTCTCCGGCGTCGTTCCCTCTCGATGCCTCCGGATTCTGTCGGCCGTCTCTCCCGCTTCCTCGCGTCCTTATTCTGTGCACTTCCGGTTCTTCCTCTCCTGCCTCGTGGAACTCTGGCGATCTTCCCACGTGGCTGCGGCTGTTGGCGTCTCTTCCCACGCGATGTACGCTGCAATTTTCTCCGACTGCTGCCGAAACGTGGTCTTGAGCCTTCCCGCACGCTTCCACGTTTTCGCTTGCCCTCTCTCTCGCGACCGCTAATTCCACCGCCTTTTCGAACGAGAGTGTCTCGGACTCGAGATACATTGCTTTTACTGTAGATTTGTCTTGTAACCCCAAAACAAACTGATTGCGTAAAGCCTGATCTAAAAAAGCACCGTATTTGCAAAACCTGGAGCCTTTCCGGAGCCCTGCCGCGAAATTTAACACTGACTCCCCGTTCCTTTGAACCCGCTCGTTGAATCGGTGTCTTTCGGCAATGACTGATCGCTTCGGTGAAAATTGCGTTCGTAGCGCGGCAGTGATTTCATCGTACTTCAAATCTACCGGTTTCTTTGGCTCGCAAATGTCCCTCAACACTTCGTTCGTCTCCTTACCAATCGATGAAAGCAGAATGGCTTTCTTTTTCGCCAAATGAATGGCGGAGTCTGACCCTACATCATTTACTATGAAAAATTGTTCCAACCTTTCCTCATACGCGTCCCAATTATCCTCCCCTTGCACAGATTTGTCCATAAAATTCGGCATCCTCGTCGCCAATGTGATGTATTTATTCAAACACGCGCGTTAATCTCCAGCACCGGCGTCAGATTGACTAGCCTCCGCTATAGCTTTGTTTGTTGCCCTGAAACAAGTGAAGGCTATGCGCGCATTTGGCACCAATGAAGGATGCTCAAGCGCAAGTCGTAGCTGCAACATTAATTAGGTTTAGCAGGTTTAATGATTAACATTCTTAGAAATTCATTTTCGTTCTTTTTACAGGTGCAACAGAAAGAGAATGTGTTCCAGGACCGAAGAAATCACTTTACAAATAGATTTTTGCTTGGTCCACAAATTCATTCTTGACGTGAAAGTTTGACGTTTTTCGTCGTCCACGTGAATTTCCTTTAAATACGTTGCATGCATAAAAGGTATTAACGTTATAAAATTCTGTTACAATAATTCATTTTTATATCTTGATTGTATAATATTTATGTAAAAATACCTCACTGATATGTAATTTGATAATGACTTTGTACTCTCGCAATGTGTGATATACGATAATAAATTTGATTTCTTATATGCAGTTCTTTTATTTAAGTCCATTTAATCTGTCCGTGCAATTTATGTGTGCTATGATTATCGTATTAAAACGGGAGGGGAAGGGGGCGAGGGATATCCTGTGATGACGTCAAGCTAGCATTCGTTAAGGCTAAAGCCTATTGCCCCAAAAAACTATTTCCAGCACACAAGCTATACGGTTACAGATATCTCTATGCAGTTTTCGCAATTGTAAACTTTTATCTTTTATAAATTTTCTTAGCTTTTTATATTTTTAATATAACAAATTTAAAGCCTTTCAAATTCCTAAATACGATGATTAAAATACTTTCCGAAAAAAGTAAAAAACTAGAAAGATAATAGAAATAATAAAAATTCATTATCAAGTTAAAGAATAATATTTTTTCCAACAGTTAATAAGTTATGCTGGAAATAAACATTGCATTGTTCGCCCCCGGATATAAGCGATCCTGGCGGCGAAGGGAGAAAATGGAAGAGTTGCGCCAGTGTAGTCTCTGCGTCCATCCGCGATGACTCACGATGAGAGTGGAGAGGGGAACTAGGGGAGGTGAATGTGACGTGAGAGAGGAGTAGAGCTTCGCAAGGAGGCGCATCGCCAGCAATCGGCAGTTTGAACTCGGTTGAAAGGAGGTGATTCTGTTTGAGGTGTCGTCCACGTTCATCGTTGCTCACACTTTTTGCTTTACGTTTGTATTTTTAAGATCATCATTGTAGTTTGCCGATAGCAATCGCAATGGAAAATGCTGTGATGGACAGGTGTTGCAGTAAAGAAGGCGGGTTGTTTTTATCGAAGAAC
Organism: Tanypteryx hageni; assembly: GCA_028673005.1. Lineage (NCBI taxonomy): Eukaryota > Metazoa > Arthropoda > Insecta > Odonata > Petaluridae > Tanypteryx > Tanypteryx hageni. The sequence goes on from JAJPWW010001011.1 coordinate 9,644,007, forward strand.
AGGAAAAAGAAGTCGACTCTGGGTCTACGGAGATGGCAAATTATGTGAGTTTCTAAACTGAAGTGAGCTCATGATTTGGATTTGTATCACTGTCCTTTTTCTCACCGCTTCACTTTTTCTAGGAAAGGGCGTGCTCCTGTTGAAGAACCGTCCTCCATTCAGCATGCAGAAAACATGAGTGCTGAATGTGGAAGGTGAAGGCAAATTTTCTGGATATAAAGGGAAATAAATCATTAACACGTTCACGACGGAAGCCATTTTCGCTGTTCTTCCTCAGGAGCGTAAAATTAAAAAAAAAATTTAAATTTTTTGTTTTATAATTAGTAATTATTATATGTTGATACTTAAAAACACGTTTTAGAACTTTTAGAGTGAGAAATCATTTATAAAAAGACGTTTATGACGTACTTGACCTTGTAGCAAAACGCCACGTTTCATGCATTATAAATTCTTTCAAAATCATTATTTATATTTACCTAATAATTTTCTTATGATATATATATATATATATATATATATATATATATATATATATATATATATATATATGCAGACAATTTTAGAAATGTGTATTAGATGTATTCTACAAATATCTATTCAAATTATAAATATTTATTCTAAAATAAGAAATATAATGAAATGTCAAAAAATTCGTACATTATGATCCTCCAGCAGATGTTCCGGTGATGTTTTTTTCTCACTTACGTCCCGAACAATAGATAGCTTAGGATGACCCTCCCCGCTCTGGTTGAGTCACAGTTCGAGTTGTTGACCGATGTCTTTTGCAGGGCGGCAGCTTTCCCCCTCTCCAGGCATGTGTTTACTATACCATGTCTGTCGAATGCTATTTTTCGTGACCCACCATATACAAAACTGCAGCGTGATGTTTTTATGTTTTGGTTGCACTGCATCCCAACCAGATGTGTAGGCGGGCAGGGAAAATCCATGAGAAATTTGAGTGAATTAGAGTATTTTACCCATAAACACAAGCAACTATAAGCTCTCTAATTGTTTTCGTTTTTATTTGCCGACGTCCCTTCTCCTTTCTCATCGGCCGCCCCATTCCATTCCATTCTAGATTTGTGACTATAAACGAAGAAATTTCTCCAATCTATGCTATAATTCAAAGCGTTTGTCCGTTTGTTTGTTCAGCTATGCAAATCCACACGCTTAATCCTAGAGCCACCAAACATGGCAAACTACCTAATATGATCAAGAGGAAGAGCGAAGTCGGGTATTGGGAAGGAAATTTCAACCCCCAAGTTTAACTGTCTGTATTTATGTAATGCTCTTTGAACGATATAACTCCGCCATTTTAGCTTCATATCAAACCAAATTTTTTAATTAGACTAAAAATGATACACTAAATGAAGAAACTGTGGCACATTGAAAAAATATTTGTATTTCCTGTGATCAACATATGAGTTTCCGATAGCTGAAATTGAGAGCGAACGGAAGTATGTATGTACCTACCGAGGTATATGACGGCTCATCTGAAAGCCAAGTCGCTCTTACATCGGGAAACGTATAAGTTATGTATTTTCATGTGCCCAGTGCATGACTTTTTGATACCTAAAATTGAGAGCGAACGAACGAACCTACAGAGGTGTTACCACTTATTTAAAAGCTTCCGGTCAATTATCTCGAGAGTACCGTGTGTTTGACTGAAAACGTTAGCGAGTGGTATGAGTATGAAATATTGGAAACTGTGAACCTGGGGCAAAGTCCGGGTAATTATATATTGTAGCATATAATAAATCGAATTTATCCACACTTTTATGTTTCATGTTAACACCACAAATATCTGAAGCATTTACAGGAGGAACATGTTATACTCTCCTGATTGAAATAAAAATATGAGAAGATGATGCCTTCTGGAATATGTACTTTTCTCTTGATATTACGAAATATTGATCGTACATTTGGACGAGGCTGTTTCAAGCTGAGATACAAGTTATTTATTTAAAAACTTAGAGCTACAAGTTGGCGATCTGCCAGGTGGTAACATAAGGAAACCTCGTATGTCTCTCACACTTCCAACAACGAAATCTGAAGACAAACAATAGGACAGCAATAAAAAGATCTATAGTAATGACATAACAAATATTACTCATAGGAAATATCACTGCAAATAAGAAAATTCTAAAGTTTCAAAAAGAAAGGAAAAGTAGTAATAAAAAATCACAACATCACAGAAAAATCACAATACAGCTTTACATCTGTTCCTAAAACACATTTACACTCTCGTCTCTAGTATTCGCACAACTTTATATTTCCTTTATATTACGTTCACGACTCTTAAAAGAGATTAAATTCGTTGAGTATGCTTCTATATTGGAACGTTCTTCCGCTGATCGATATTTAGTAATTTTTTGGGATACATGTCGTAGTTAGTACTATTTGTGACATCGGGCTGTGCGATTGGATGGATTTTACCCAAAATTCTTATAGCCATTATTGAGTATATAAATCGAATTTTGTTTAAAAATATTCAAGAATTAAATACCCTTAATCGTTGCTCAATATCGTTCATCTCTTCAGAATGTCTTTTATGAATGATATTATCCACAAATATGAGATATCATTCAATTTAGTTTAACCGTACGGCAATTAAACGGGGCGCAGTGGCGCAGATGCTCCAGGGACTCGGGTTCGAGAGAGCCCCCGACTCAACCCAAATACCTTAAGACATTTTAACATTACTCTCGGATTTTGGGAAGTTAAAAGCCATTAAAAAGAATTAAAAAGCCATTTTAAAGAGTCGTAAAAAAAGTGGAAATTCCACGCCTTGTTTTCTCAGAATTCTGCATCGGGTCTTAAAATTCTTTCTGGAGGTGATCGTAAAAGTACTTTTATATTTCATATGCTAAAATTATTCCATGGAGACCATTTGATATAATATGAGAAATATAAAAATCGATGGAATTTGTGAGGCAATATGACGCCTTTAAATAAATATACATCAAAATTCCTTCTTGAGATAGTTTGTGAGAGAATTTATATTTTTTTAAATAAATGGGTTGTAACTGAAGAAGTGGGTTCCAACATTTAACATTGAATAAATACATATTCTGCAATTTCTTTTAGCGCTTAACCGTTATTTTCTGCTTGTACCCGGAGAGTTCACAAAAACTTATACGCCAGCTACTGATTTATTGACGTGTGCACGCAGAATGACGAGATCGCGCAGTGTGGGTTGGGGAAGGAGTCACGAGAAGAAGAGTAAGCAGAAACAAAAACAAAGAGGCACGTTATCGCTCTCCAAGTCCAAGCCTCGGCTCTCGGTCTCTCTACAGCTATTAACCAAAGATGAAAAAAATAAGTCATGGAGGTAAATACTTATGCACAGCTGATGTATAAGAATTGGAATCTGGTAACGACTGTCAAAACATGCAAGCGCCAGGAAATTATCTGAGAACACTGAGAAAATTGAAAATTCCATACCTGTTCTTGACAGATTGAGAATGTGTCTGAACGATCGACTTTCTGCATATAAATAGACAGAAACAAAGTTTGGTTTTTATTAAATTTTAAAATGTTGAACGACAGTGACATTCTTGCTGCAACAATGAAAATGAAAAAGATGTATCCATCAGATATCCAGAGTTCATTTCCAGATGAAATAGTCCGGTTTGCTAAATTTTTCGAAGGCGCAATGCCTACAGGTCAACAATGCATCAAAGTCATCAGAAAAAAATAAACAAATTAGAATCCGTTTTTCCCAATGTCGACGTTGCATTAAAAATATATCTCTGTTTACCAGTTACAAATTGCAGCGCAGAGAGAGCGTTTTCGAAGATGGCGAGAGTGAAGAACGATGTTCGTACGTCAATGTTGAATCGACTCCTAAAACTCCCTCTGCTTGATGACAATAGAAAAAGAATTATGAAGACATCATAGCAGACTTTGCTTCTGCGAAGGCTAGAAAAAAACAATTCTAAAATTATGTTGCGTAGAAAGTAATCATATTTTATAATATAATGGTAATAACTAGAATTCATCTTGTTTATAGGAGTGGGAGGGCCCCCTAAAAATTTCTGCGCCAGGACCCCAGACCACCGTAATCCGGCTTTGCCGTTAGGCTGTAGTAAGCTTTTGAGTGGATCGCGGCGGAGGCGTTGTCATAGGGCTTAGGTAAGGTAGCTTAGCGGATGTTGTAATGTCACTGGACGCCATATGGTTATTTTTTGAGGAATATGGCTTACGAAGTATTATTTGTGACATCAGGCTCTACAATTGGATTGATTTTAATCGAATTATATGCAGCCATATTTGAGTAAATCAATTTTTTCTAAAACTCTCCAAGAACAAACTACCCTTTAATTTGGTGCAATATCATTTTTATGAAAAAAAGTCTACAAAAGATGACATATTGCATAAATACGAGATATCATTCGATTTTATGTACGCGTTTGGGCCTTAGAACAGCGAACAAACAGAAGGACGGCTTGGCGAAAACCACTTTTACGGACTGATGGACACCTAAAACGTGTATTTCCATCAAAATCTCGAAGTTAATTTTTTCATGGTTTCATTACACTCTCAATATACTACGTATATGAGAAAGTAAAAAGGGTTATCAAATGAGGCAACGGACAATTTGTTTGCATTGTTTATTCATCTATTATATCCATTTGCAGTGATTTCTTAACTATTACTGCATTGTGGATCACAGAATTATTATTGGAATCCATGGTAGCATTTTGTAATGCATGAAACAATCTAAAAAATATAAATTTGATTAAACATTAAAAGAAAATTAAAAGGAAAATATATTAATGAAATAAATCATGTTTTTAGTAATACATATAATTTCATAGCAATTCTACTTTTCTCTACTTAACTATACCTTCCTCTTCAATTTCTCTATTTTTCTAACAGCCTCTCCTATATTGTTCTTCGTGCTGATTAATTTGTGGAGGAATGTCTCTGACAGTATATTTCTAATTTCACCCAGAATTCCAGAATAATCTCTGATATCACCATTTCCTGCAGCAGAGTGATGGAATATATCTCATCTTCATCTCTCCTAGAGAGGAATTTTTCGAGTGAATTGCTATCAAACACTTCCTTGAGGGATTTTACGTCATCGATAATCAGCTCCTCCGAGGAAAAATATCCACTCGTTCGTGCAAACAAGTCTCTCCATCTCTGTCACATTTTCCGATTAATTCCCTCATATTTTCTCCACCGATGTGTTACTTTAGGATCCCGAGACCGCGATTGGGATGTCTAAAGAAGGCCCTCAAGCGGAAAACCGTCCTGCCATAATTATCTCCGCTCATTGCTTACTCCGGCCCGACGAGATGGGGGTGATGGGGGTGTTCAGTACCCGGACCCGCAATTCTTCAAGGTGCCCAACGAAGTATACCGGAATGTTGTATACTAGTACTGTTGACGAATTGGATGTGCGGGGAAAGACGTTAACAAAAATTAGCCGGAAATAGAGATCTCAGTGGTTTCATAGTATTCCATTAACATTCATTTACCACGGTAAAATATGTACCATGTATGTACAGTGGAGCCTCGCTTATTTGAAATAATTGGGACTCGGGTATGTTCGGATCAATGAATTTTCGGATTAACCGGCTTTTACAAAATACACGGCGGGAGGGGGGGTGTCGGAGATTCCCGCGCTCTCGAGTGAAGATGTATTCATTTTTTAGTGCTGTGCCTACCGTCTTAGCGTACAGCTGTGTAATGCAGTGCAGGGCTTTTTCCAGTGTGTTAAATTACTGACGCCGTTTTGCCCATCTTGTAGAAATGTTCAAAAAGCATAAGTACAGTTCGTGTTTGTTAAAAGATAAGTTGGAGTTGCTCAAACGCATTGACAAAGGCGAAAGTGTGACCAAACTAGCCTTAGAGATTTGTGTCGGAAAAGCAACCATCAGTGACTGGAAAAAGAATCGTAATAAAATCGAACAATTTCGTGCCACTATTAGTTTTGAATCTCTCGGGAATCGTCACACGTCGAAAGTGTCTTCATTCAACAAAGTTGATAATGGGTGGTTGTGCGTCTCTCATTCAAGAGAAAGCTCTCCAGCTGAACACTTTACTTGAAGGTGATCCTAACTTTACCGCTAGTAATGGTTATTAGGATCGCTGGAAAAAAGACATGGAGTGTGCCAACTGGCGATATGTGGAGAAAGCTTGTCCTCGAATCGTACTGCAGCAGACGAGTAAAAATTACAATTAAAAAAAATTTGGTTAGCTCTTTAAACTTAACGCCAGAGCAAATCTATAATTGTGATGAGACCGCGTTAAGTTTCTTATAGTCTGGCATCTCAATAAGAGCAATGTGCACAGTGGGCGGTTTTTAGGTATAGGCAACTTAGGCTATTGCCTAGGGCCCTCGCGCTTCTAAGGGCCCTCCAGCTTTTAGGGGCCTCAGACACGCACAAATATATGTTTGTTGATACAACAGGAATTGCAGTAGGAAAGGGAAGAAATTTAATTTTAGGATGTTGAAAAAAATAGCATCCTAAAAACTCACAGGAATTCCAGAATTCCACTTTATCTCGAAAACGAAAAAGAATTCAGCTTTTTGCTTTTGTTGCAAGCTATTTCCCAACCGAAGATTTTGCAATCATCTGCTGAGGGTTGCTCTGATTGGAATATGATACACAGGGCCGTGCCGTGAATATATGTCGCCCGTGTGCAAAGTAGAATTTGCCGATCCCAATTAATTTTTAAAAATATTGCAGTTCGAGAAAAAAGGAGATGCAAACCCATAACAGTTATATTAACATATTTATTAGTCACTAACGTGTCTATTATTAACATTTTTTAACATAGTTTTTAACAATGCTGAGCAAAAATTAAAATGTTATCATATACAACAAAACGGTTACACGGTTTTTTTTTGGTTACCATGATTACAGTTTGTCCAAAAACATTATTTTAATAAACACTTACTTTGCGAGCTTTAATATCAGAAAAGTGTTTTTATGACACCATCCATGTCTAAATTCTCGCAAAGCTCATAGAAATAACAGATAAAGATGAAAGCTTATCCTGTTTCATGGATGATCGTAAATCATTTTTTAATTATTTTTAATTTAGAGAACGACCTTTTTTCCAGACGCAACGGTAACAGGAAGGGTCAATAATTATACGTAGCACCACTGAGACGGTTAGAAATGTTGCCGCTAGATTATTTTCTACCATACACTATAAAATCTCAATTATATTCATGTTAGGGGCTAAAAATGTTTGCAATACTTTTTAATTCATTTAACAGATTTTATTGCGCTGATATCAAAATTCATTTCTCGTAGCATCACCAGTTTGATCTCCAAATATGTGCAAAACTTCAATTTATCTTCATGGCCATAATTTTATTAAAATTATGGATATCGTATAAAAACGATAGTTTTGTTATCATCTCCAGCTGGGTAAATCTTTCTATGACAGAAGAAGTTGTGGGTATCTAAAATTTCAAAAAAGAAATGTATTTTTAAAATTTTTCTTTGTATTTGATATCGTCTCATCAGATGATTCATAATCAAAATTTCTTTCTTTTTTCGCTGTCGAAGGGCCTGTTACTTCTGGAAATTTAGGTTCAGTGTTTTAAATTTACATCAATTTCTCCGACAGTGATCAAAAACTCGTATATTTTGAGATTTTTCCAAGGGTTTTTTGCACAATATTAGCTCTATTTTTCCTCGATATTTGCTCAATTTATTCTCGATTATTGATCGACTTTTGCTCAATTTTCGCTCGATTTTTTTCATTATATTTACGTTATTTTAACTGAATGTTTTCCCGAATTTTACACGATTTTGCCTAGAATTTTTCTCGATTTTGTTCTCTACTATTTTGAGATTTATTCTAGGGTTTTTGCACAATTTTTTGCTCCGTATTTTCCTTGATATTTTGCTCAATTTATTCTCCATTACTGATCGAATTTTTGCTCAATTTTCGTTAGATTTTTTTCTTTATTTTAACGTCATTTTAACTTGATGTTACCTCGTTTTTTTACTCGATTTTGGAAAGAAGTTTTTCTCGATTAATGCTCGAGTGTTTTTTTAGAATTTTTCCAAGGGTTTTTGCACAATATTTGCTCTATTTTTCCTCGATATTTGCTCAATTTATTCTCGATAACTGATCGACTTTTGCTCAATTTTCGCTCGATTTTTTTTTCTTTATATTTACATTATTTTAACTCGATATTTCCCATGATATTTGCTCAATTTTTTTCTTGATTTACCGATCGAATTTTGCTCAATTTTCGTTAGATTTTTTTCTTTATTTTTAACGTCATTTTAACTTGATGTTACCTCGTTTTTTACTCGATTTTGGAAAGAAGTTTTCTCGATTAATGCCTCGAGTGTTTTTAGAATTTTCCAAGGGTTTTGCACAATATTTGCTCAATTTTTCCTCGATATTTTATCAATAAATTCTCGATTACTGATCGACTTTTGCTTAATTTTCACAAGTTTTTGTTCTTATTATATTTTACGTTATATTTAACTCCGTGTTTTGCCCGACTTTTACTATATTTTTGGCAAGAATTTTTCTCGATTTATTCTCAACTATTTTGAGATTTATTCTAGGGTTTTGCACAATTTTTTTGCTCCGTATTTCCTTGATATTTTGCTCAATTTTATTCTCCATTACTGATCGATTTTTTGCTCAATTTTTCGTTAGATTTTTTCTTTATTTTACGTCATTTTAACTTGATGTTTACCTCGTTTTTTTACTCGATTTTGGAAAGAAGTTTTTCTCGATTAATGCTCGAGTGTTTTTTAGAATTTTCCAAGGGGTTTTGCACAATATTTTGCTCTATTTTTTCCTCGATTATTTGCTCAATTTATTCTCGATAACTGATCGACTTTTTGCTCAATTTTCGCTCGATTTTTTTCT
>JAJPWW010001011.1:9653371-9760871 GCA_028673005.1 Tanypteryx hageni
GAGAGAGGAATGGAGAGAGAGAGGAAGGGAGAGAGAGAGGAAGGGAGAGAGAGAGGAAGGAGAGAGAGAGAGGATGGGAGAGAGGGAAAGAGGGAGAGGAAGGGAGAGAGAGAGGAAGGGAGAGAGAGAGAAGGAAGAGAGAGAGGAAGGGAGAGAGGAAGGAGAGAGAGAGGAAGGGAGAGAGAGAGGAAGGGAGAGAGAGGAAGGAAGAGAGAGAGGAAGGGAGAGAGAAAGGAAGAGAGAGAGGAAGGGAGAGGAAGGAAGAGAGGAAGATGGAGAGAGTGAAGCATAAGGAGAGAGAGAGGAAGGGAGAGAGAGAGAGGAAGGGAGGGAGAGAGGGAGAGAGAGAGGAAGGGAGAGAGAGAGGAAGGGAGGGAGAGAGGGAGAGAGAGAGGAAGGGAGAGAGGGGAAGGAAGAGGGAGAGAGAGAGAAAGGAAGAGAGAGAGGAAGGGAGAGAGAGGAAGGGAGAGAGAAGGGAGAGAGAAAGGAAGAGAGAAAGGGAGAGAGAAAGGAAGAGAGAGAGGAAGGGAGAGAGGAAGGGAGAGAGAGGAAGGAAGAGAGAGAGGAAGGGAGAGAGGAAGGAAGAGAGAGAGGAAGGGAGAGAGAAAGGAAGAGAGAGAGGAAGGTAGAGAGAGAGGAAGGGAGAGAGAGAAAGGAAGAGAGAGAGGAAGGGAGAGAGGGGAAGAGGGAGAGAGTGAAGCATAGGGAGAGAGACAGTGATGAATAGAAAGAGAAGAGGAAGGAAGAGAGAGGAATAGGGAGAGAGTGAAGTATAGGGAGGGAGAGGGGAAGGGAGGGAGAGGAAGGGAGAGAGAGAGGAAGGGAGAGGAAGGAAGAGAGGAAGATGGAGAGAGTGAAGCATAAGGAGAGAGAGAGGAAGGGAGAGAGAGGAAGGGAGAGAGAGGAAGGGAGGGAGAGAGGGAGAGAGAGAGGAAGGGAGAGAGGGGAAGGAAGAGGGAGAGGGAGAGAGAAAGGAAGAGAGAGAGGAAGGGAGAGAGAGAGAGGAAGGGAGAGAGAAGAAGGGAGAGAGAAAGGAAGAGAGAGAGGAAGGGAGAGAGAGAGGAAGGGAGAGAGAGAGAGGAAGGGAGAGTGAAAGGAAGAGAGAGAGGAAGGGAGAGAGAGAGGAAGGGAGAGAGAGAGGAAGGGAGAGAGAGAGGAAGGGAGAGAGAGAGGAAGGGAGAGAGGGTAAGAGGGAGAGGAAGGGAGAGAGAGAGGAAGGGAGAGAGAGAAAGGAAGAGAGAGAGGAAGGGAGAGAGAGGAAGGGAGAGAGAGAGGAAGGGAGAGAGAGGAAGGAAGAGAGAGAGGAAGGGAGAGAGAAAGGAAGAGAGAGAGGAAGGAGAGAGAGAGAGGAAGGGAGAGAGAGAAAGGAAGAGAGAGGAAGGGAGAGAGGGGAAGAGGGAGAGAGTGAAGCATAGGGAGAGAGACAGTGATGAATAGAAAGAGGAACAGATACGGAAGGAGGGAGAGAATGAAGAATGAATAGATCGGGGAAGAGAGAGGAAGGAAGAGAGAGGAAGAGGGAGAGAGTGAAGCATAGGGAGGGAGAGGGGAAGGGAGAGAGAGGAAGGGAGAGAGAGAGGAAGGGAGAGGAAGGAAGAGAGGAAGATGGAGAGAGTGAAGCATAAGGAGAGAGAGAGGAAGGGAGAGAGAGGAAGGTAGGGAGAGAGGAAGGGAGTGAGGGGAAGGGAGAGAGGGGAAGGAAGAGGGAGAGAGAGAGAAAGGAAGAGAGAGAGGAAGGGAGAGAGAGAGAGGAAGGGAGAGAGAAGAAGGGAGAGAGAAAGGAAGAGAGAGAGGAAGGGAGAGAGAAAGGAAGAGAGAGAGGAAGGGAGAGAGGAAGGGAGAGAGAGGAAGGAAGAGAGAGAGGAAGGGAGAGAGAAAGGAAGAGAGAGAGGAAGGGAGAGAGGGGAGAGGGAGAGAGTGAAGCATAGGGAGAGAGACAGTGATGAATAGAAAGAGGAACAGATAGGGAAGGAGGGAGAGAATGAAGAATGAATAGATCGGGGAAGAGAGAGGAAGGAACAGAGAGGAAGAGGGAGAGAGTGAAGCATAGGGAGGGAGAGGGGAAGGGAGAGAGAGGAAGGGAGAGAGAGAGGAAGGGAGAGGAAGGAAGAGAGGAAGATGGAGAGAGTGAAGCATAAGGAGAGAGAGAGGAAGGGAGAGAGAGGAAGGTAGGGAGAGAGGGAGAGAGAGAGGAAGGGAGAGAGGGGAAGGAAGAGGGAGAGAGAGAGAAAGGAAGAGAGAGAGGAAGGGAGAGAGAGAGAGGAAGGGAGAGAGAAGAAGGGAGAGAGAAAGGAAGAGAGAGAGGAAGGGAGAGAGAAAGGAAGAGAGAGAGGAAGGGAGAGAGAGAGGAAGGGAGAGAGAGGAAGGAAGAGAGAGAGGAAGGGAGAGAGAAAGGATGAGTGAGAGGAAGGGAGAGAGAGAGGAAGGGAGAGAGAGAAAGGAAGAGAGAGAGGAAGGGAGAGAGGGGAAGAGGGAGAGAGTGAAGCATAGGGAGAGAGACAGTGATGAATAGAAAGAGAAGAGGAAGGAAGAGAGAGGAATAGGGAGAGAGTGAAGTATAGGAAGAGAGGCAGACAGAGAGAGTGAGGAATAAAAAGAGGGAGGGAGAGAGAGAAAAGAGATTTGTGGATGAACGAACAGAGGAAGAGAGAGAGAAGATGAAGGAAGAGGAGAGCGTGAAGAATAGAGAGAGAGTGGGAGAGAGAGATTGAATGAATGATGTGGTCTTTATTTGGGGCGAGATTGAGAAGTCCCATCTTCCACCTAACCCCTCGTCATAAAACATATATATACATATAATAATTCTCAAGTGTCCGTCTGTCTGTCTGTCCCAGTAGTTTTGGGCAGTTCGCATTGGAATTAAGAGCTGAAACTTTCACAATCATTAATCCCCCATCCCTAGAAAAATCAAACATCCCGGAAAAGTCCCGGATTCGACTCCGGGAGACGATTATATTTTCCCATATGTTCACACGGGATTTTCGGTTTTTCAAGGTGCAAGGTTTATTTCCTTCATTCATTAAAATATGTAAATATGGACCGAATTTCCCCGTTATTGTTTTATTCGACGGCAAAAAATATAAAATATCTTATTCTTGCGATATTTAGACGTTACTCGGAATAATTTGTCGGAAACACGCATTTATTTTCGAAATTTTATGGCTTTTTTCGTACTCTTTCCGGGTGTTGCCAAGGCGACCCACATTGTTGCCTCCGATTGAATTAGCGTCTAATAAGCCTTCAAATAGACGAAAGAATTGCGTTATTCGCTTCGCGAGTTTTATGAAACATCGAAATTATTGTTGTAGCAACGTCAAACGTAATAGATAGCAACGTAAACAATTTCAGATAACCTATAAAGCTCATTTGTATCGATTTGTATTTAAAGTAGCAGCCTTCCCAGCCAACTCGGGGTTTTTTCATGTTAATTCTTAGATTTTAACTTCCCTTATTTTCTTCTTCTAAACTCTTGGAATCCGAGGTGTTTTAAACTTCACCCATCAGACAGCAATACGTCGTCTTTTCCAGAGTTACACGTTTAGAAGACATCAGAGCGAAGATCTTGGAAAGCCATGGACAAGGAAAGATGAGAGATGGTCGTTTCTACACAAGGAATATTGTTAAATAAAGAAATATAACGAGATTTTTTAAACATATTATATGAATCTGTAAAATCTTTTTCGAATATTTCTTTTTTTATTTTAATTTTACTAACTAATTCTTACTATCGGAATTACCAGTTGCATATATCAACAGTAAAGTCTGTGTGTGTTTTTAACACACACACCCATCAGAAGTTAAATTTAAATCACACTACAAAGTCCCGTTGATGTTCAACGGCTAATTCCTCTAGCGGATGAGGAGGAAAACATTATTCAAATGGTTCAGCAAAGTCCACGTCTTAGTACACTAGGAATGTCCTCCCGCCTCAACGTTCCGCGAATGAGAATCTGGCAAACATTACACGATGAGGGACTTGATCCATATCCAGCAATTTCGGGATCTTCAACCCGGGGATATGGCTAGTCGGTTGGAATTCTGCCGCTGGTTAAATGCACACCCCCGCCCGAACCGTTACGTCTTGTCCACGGACGAGGCACAGTTTACTCGTGATGGAATAAACAACACGAGAAACTACCATTTATGGGGTCGCGAAAATTCTCACTGAACAGTTGAAAGCAACTTCCAACTCCGTTTTTCTGTGAACGTGTGGTGTCATCGGAAACCAGCTGGTTGGACCGTACTTCTTCCCGCCACGTCCGGCAGGTGCCATTTATGCTGACGTTTTGGAAAATGAAATGCCGGGCCTCTTAGAAGACATTTCTCTGCAAGCACGACTTCAGATGTACTACCAGCATGATGGGGAACCCCCCATTTTAGTAGGAACGTACCGTACGCTGTATCTTAACAAGAAGTTCCATAACCGATGGATCGGTCGTGGCGGTGCGAAGGATTGGCCACCGAGGTTTCCGGATCTCGCTCCGTTGGATTTCCATGTGTGGGAGCGAATGAAAAACACAGCGTATGAAGCCAAAGTGAGCACGAGGGAAGAGAACTTATACAGCTAATTTTCGATGATGGGAGGCGCGTCAATAACGCTGCAGTTCTTAGTGCTGTTTCGCGTTCCCTACTCAAACGGGCCAGATTGTGCATCCAAGCTGAAAACGGCCATTTTGAACAATTGTTGTAACAATGGATTAAGTATCAATGTAAACGAATGATTATTTAAATAGTTCATTTTTCAACAATTAACAATGTATACGAATAATTATTTAAACAGCGCATTTTCAGCCATTAAGTTGTACAAATCAAAGTACGAGATAATTTCAATTGCCCGTAGCTCTGTAACAAATGAGAATCGGACCCATATTAATATGACATTTTTTACTCAAAATCACTTTAGGAATAAGATCCCGAAGTTATGATATGAAGTCGCCGGACACCCTGTATAAGTTTTTAACACACACGCCCATCAGAAGTTAAATTTAAATCACACTACAAAGTCCCGTCGACGTTCAACGGGTAATTCCTCTAGTTATATAATAATACATGAAACATTAGCGATGCAAATACAAGCGACTATCAAAATACAAATATTGGAAAAGATGTAATTTTGTGTGGAAAAATAAGGACAGTTGAATAATGAAATCCATGTAAAAAACCCACTATAATAAAACACCCACGCAAGAAGGGGGTGTGAGATAAAACCTGCGAAAGATACTTAGGGAGAGAAAGAATGAGAGAGAGAGAGAGAAAGAAAGAATGAGAGAGAATGAGAGAGAAAAAGAGAGAGATAGAGAAAGAGATAGAATGAGAGAGAGAGAAAGAGAATGAGAGAGAGAATGAGAGAGAGAGAGAATGAGAGAGAGAAAGAGAGATACAAAGAGAGAGAGAATGAGAGTGAGAATGAGAGAGAAAGAGAGATACAAAGAGAGAGAGAGAATGAGAGAGACAATGAGAGGGAGATACAAAGAGATAGAATGAGAGAGAGAATGAGAGAGAGAAAGAGAGAGAGAGAGAAAGAAAGAGAAAAGGAAGGAAGAATAGATAGACACACAAAGAGAGAGACATATGTATAAATACATCGTCTGCTTTGTACGTTCCAAACGGTTTAGTCCCTCCTTATAATCCTAAATATATCCGTTACGGTCATGGTGAATATATAGGAGATGCTGGAGCTGAGAAGGAAGCGTAAGTCAATTGGGGAAGATTTGGAAGGACGGCCAACACACGCACTTGCGCACACACACGCACCCACACTCGTGATTTAATACAGAACACTATCCTTAAGGAAAAACTATTAGGAAAACGTACAGTGTATCGCTGATTTGTGCCTTTATATGCTGGCTTCCAAAGGAATCACAGTCTTATCAAATAGTCGAGTCCGTGTGTCGGGGTGTGTCTGTGTCACGCCAGCAACCGATTTTCACGAAACTTGGCAAGAGAGGCACGTGCTTCCGGGGCTATATTTTATTCGGCGAAGATTGGGGTCCCGGGTTCGATTCCGGGAACCTTTTGTTCCCTATTTCTTTTGCATAGGAAGTCTCAAATCCATCCTGCAGAGATGTTTTCTTTAATACTTTATAACATCTTTAAATCGTGATATCTGAGCGAGGTTTGTACTGTTCCAAGGGGAAAAGACTGAAAATTCTAAATATTATCACAGAATTTAGATAATTGATAGTATTTTCTTGAATTTCTACTAAAAACATAGCGTTTTTCAGTTTTAAATCGCATTTTATGGGATTGTTGCCATGGAGAAGATTATTACCGAACTCGGCTTGAGCATAGACGAGTGAACAAATGGGTTGTTTCATTTTCCACTCGACTACCCTTCAGCAATGGACAGTTGTTCCATACATATTTTATCGTATAATATATATATATATATATATATATATATATATATATATATATATATATATATATATATATATTAACTAAAGGAAAAGAAAAGGTAGTGATGAGGGTGGCAACAAGGTGTTGAGGGAAGCCCAGCGGACACTCACCAAGTTGAGGACCAAGCTGGCAGGCTGCTGGGGGCGTCGAAGAGATACGTAAAACACACGAACACAAAAACACACGCAAGCTTATCGGGCCTAAGCCCTTCTTCAGCGAAAGAGTAACGTAAAGTTATATATATATAGTTATATATATATATATATATATATATATATATATAATATATTAACGTATAAACAACAAGATTTATTAAATTCGTTTATTTTTTAAAAATCCATGCAAAATAATATAATGTCAGAAAGAGATTTTGAGATTGCTTTTAGTATTTTAAACCCGACAATGCTCTATTCATTTGTTTTCCAATTTCTCTCTATCATTGATATAAACTATGAACTACAAGTGGTATTTATGGTATGAGAATTCCTTGGAATAACCGACACATACCGAAACATTTCCTGTAAATGTAAGTAAACAATACCGGAAGTCGACTCTGGGAAACGAGGCGGCATTAGTACTGCTGCGGACTTCTTGTTTGTGCAGCGGAGGATTTGGAAGGAACAAACGCTTTTGAACTCGCGTGTTATACGCAGGTCACTTAAGTGTAAACAGCTAAAAAGTGGATCTGAGAGGTTTTTGCAATGCACGCCCACGCAAGGAAATTAAACGTATTAGCGGTACCCGCAAAAACTTCCGTAAAGTGAGTCGGATATCTCCATGTTTAAAAGTAATAATAGTCCATTTCTCCTTATAAAATTAGACATTTTGAATTCCATGTTTGATTTTATAATTTACTAGAAGATTTACCCGCGCTTCGCATGGGTTGCTGTTCAAACGAAATACAAAACATATTCTATCACTAACATTTATATTCTTTATTTAAAACATTTCATTTTGATTTTTAATATACGAATCTTCTACTATATATATTATCTTCTATAATTATCTGTTAATTCACTACTTCGTAATATTAAGGTTAACTATATATAATCTAATTAATACTTTATTTAATCGCACTTAATTTCATACAAAATAAAATACCAGCTATGCGTTGAAAACTAGGTTAAATTCAAATTTAAATTAAATAATATACTATATTATTATACCACGTTTAAGCACGACTCACTAAATGAGAATATTTATTAAGTGACTAAATAAATAATCTGAAACAACATTTAGTCCAACACCAATACCTTCGAAATTCTAAGTTACAGAAAAATACTAACCTTGATATTGTGGTAGCCCGGTTTAAATGTGATATTTTGGTTAATTATTTATATGAAGATAAAATATACTATATTTGGTCAAAATTCAATCGGTCAGTTCTCTAGAAATACGCGTGAAAGAAATATTATTTAACTTGTTACTGTGGTAGCCCTGCTCTTTAGCTCCGCTTCAAACATCTTGATTTCATTACGGTATGTCGTACATATCTTATATACAAAATCTTATTGAAATCCGTTCGGCCAATTCCTTCCAAATACTTAATAACTGAATGAGTTTAATTTGTGATTGTGGCACCCCTGTTTGGCTGATTCGGTTTTAATATATTGATATGGTTATATATATATATATATATATATATATATATATATATATATATATGTGTGTGTGTGTGTGTGTGTGTGTTTATTATATGTATTAATTTTGGTTAAAATTAATGTGGACAATTTCACACAAATACGCGTAAAAATCTTTTTTACTTTTATTGTGGCAGCTCTGTTTTTCATATCTTCACTAAACATTGTGATTTTTTTCGCAGGAATAAGATATTTTATAGTTTTAGCCGTCGAATAAAGCAAAAAACGGAGAAATTCGGTCCATATTTACGTATTTTGATGCATGAACGAAATAAATCTTGCACCTTGAAACATCGTAACTCCTGTGTAAACATATGGGAAAATATAATTGCTTCCTGGAGCAAAATCCGGGAGAAAGAGAGAATGAGGGAGAGAAAGATGGAGAGAGGGGAGATGAAGATATAAAGAGAGGGAGGAAGAGAAAGAGTGGAAGAGAGAGAGGAAGAGAGAAAGGGGGGGAAAGAGAGAGAGGAAGAAAGAGATAGAGGAAGAGAGAGAGAGAGAGGAAGAGAGAGAGAGGGGGGAAGAGAGAGAGGAAGAGAAAGATTGGAAGAGAGAGGAAGAGAAAGAAAGAGAGAGAGGAAGAGAGAGAGAGGAATAGGAAGATAGGGAAGACTGGACTAATTCCGCAGTACTAAGAAGTAAAACAAATAAATAATGAGTTAAATCAAAAGCTTCGGGTAAAGACTTGGCATTCCTTCGAAGAATACATTCATTTAGAACACACAATATATTTCTGCTGTTCATCGCTCGAAAACCATTTTTTTGACGGTTCAAGTTATTATCCAGAAATAGTCTTTAGTTTTAGTAAGAACTGTCGGCCACAAAAAATATATTTAAACATAAAATAAAAATGGAGTGAACCTCGGGAAAACAAATATACATAAATTTTAAAAATAAGCAAAAAATTAAAAATATATATATATAAATTTAAAAAATTTATATATATAAAATAAATAAAATTAAATACTGGCTATTGCATAGAAAAAACGATATAATTCGCTAACGATAATATGAGAGGCGATAGCGGGAAAGATGGGCTGATCCTTCAGAGGCGTAGTGGTCAGGGACCGAATCGGACTTCGACGCCGGGGAAAAACCCTCCTCGGTCTCTCCAGATGCCACATCGAAAGCAGAGGCAATGCAGCGCAACGCCTCAAGATCGCTAAGGGGACATTCTTTCCTAGCTAAGGCTAGGCACAGAGCACAGAACGAAGGTAGTGAAATAAAACCATTTAAAAAAGCGTTCTTGACAACTTCGCCTCCCATTTCATACTGAACTTGACCAACTTTCGCAAGGAAATGTATCGGTCATTAATCACCGCTCCACAATAGCAGGTCCTAGAACGGCACAGCCACGTCCAGTTTGAACGAGATGATCTAAAACAGAACTTATGCTGCCTACTTTCCATTTAATCATTTATTTAATATACTCATATTGGCTTTATTTAGCTTTAAAGTCATCGCGGATATGTAGCTATTTGTGTTCGCAAGTTTCGTAATATATAGTTATAAAATACTACAAATACATTCGAACGGAATATTAAATTGATCACGCGTATTTGTGAGGCAAAAATAACGCGTGTACGCATCAGACCATACCGAATCTGAATCCAACAATGGTCGTTGCTATGGCAACACTCTCGTAACGAGTGATAAAAACTGCAAAATCGCCAGTAGTTACGCGAAATTCTAAGAAATACGATCTATGAGCAAAATCGTACCATAAAAAATAGAACCTTCATTCATTTCCTCGGAGAATAGTACAAAACTCGCTCCGATATCACAATTCTAAGATATTTTAATGTGCGAGAGAAAATTACCCTGCACGATGGATTTCAAATTCCCCATGCAAATCAAACGGGAAGGATGGTTCCTGGAATCGAATCCGGGACTTTCAATATTCGCAACTAAAACTATCCTCGGGAGATCTCGGCCCATGTAGCAAGAGATTTCCACCAGGTGTCGTGAAAATCGCTCTATTGGTTCCAAAGATAATAAGGGAGGAAGGACAGACAGACAGACACACTACGACAAGACTATAAGCCGATTTCCATTCTGGAAAGCAGTCTAAAAATAGTGAGGAAGTTGGAGAGAAGGATGAAGAGAGAGAGAGAGAGAGAGAGAGAAGTGATAAATACAGAGGGAAAGAGATAAACAGAGGCAGAACGAGAGGAAGAGAATGTAAGGTATAAGAAGAAAAAGAGGGAGAGAGAGGAGGAGAGAGATAGAGAGAGGGAGGAACAGAGAGAAAGGAAGAGAATAAAATGTGTACACACACACCGCGGAGCTTCCCCTTTTCAAATTCTCTGACGTCATCCGCCCTCGACCAATAATAGACGCTTCCGTTATAGACATCGGGTGTTTGTTCTTCTCTAAGGTTACAAAGGGAGATAAGTCACGGAAGGCCCTAAATATACGCGCATTTCACGCCTCCCTCCCCGTCAATGAAACTCTCGTGGGTTGGAAACTTCTCTCTCTCTCGAAAAAGTCCCGGGTTCGACACTTAAGAAGACATTTCCCATTGAACAACACGTAAAAATCGACTTTTCGAATGGCAGGCTTTTATTCTTTTGGAAATTAAAATCAGAAATAATTGACCTACGACCTTCGGATCTGAAACATTTCAAAGAAAAAATTACGGAGTTTCTTGTTCTCTTCGTCTTTTCCCGCCTGCAGTTCGAAATTCCTCGTGTAAATCGTTCAAATAACATTATTTGTGGAAATCGCGCCATATTAAAGGGATGTTTGCATTGCCAACCCATTACATTGTTAAGCCTCGTAATCCTATTTGTTATTCCAATCCTTATGATTGAAAGCGCGCTTTGAATTCTTTTAATACGAGAGAGAAGGAAGGAAGGAGAGGGAAATGATATTCATAGCAACGAATGTAAACAATATCCGTTGCCTAATTTACGAGAAGGAACGCATTTGATTGTAGAACATTGATCAATCGCATATTAAAATTACTTCGAATCATCGTAGGAGTCAAGAGACTTGAAAGAACGAACGCATTAATGAAGAATAAGGTATATTTTTGTTAAATTTTCATTGCATATAAACCTTCCGTTGAAATTCAACGGGCATCTTTTATATACAATAACAATTGCCCATCGATCGTCTGACTGGGATGTTTTAAAGATGGATACAGTTTTTCATTCTTTTCGTCGAATTTTGCAACCAATTAGAAATCGCTCAAATTCATATTTTAAAGTGGATACTTTTTATTTTATTTATTTTTATTTATTGATTTCCATGCGGCCCCTAAACAGCCGTAATCGGCCTTTTACAAGGGGCTCATTAACATAATAACAAGGACTATCACAAACATCCATGCCCTAGGTGAAGAAAAACCCACCTAGGCGGGATTCGAACCCGCGACCTTCGGATTGGCAGGCGAGGACGTTACCCTGCCACCACCGAGGCCGGCAATATCACATATATTCGAAAAATTTTGCCTTTTAAAACAGTTGGCAGCCAAGTTGCTGTCAAATCCGAGCTTCTATTGCTATCTCGACCCTATTATACCCACTTACGAAAGTAAATTATTATTATTATTACGTTATTATTATGGAGAACATTTAAATCCGTGTTCCGCTTTGGCTAATGGGATTAAATCCGGTTTTATAATTTTTTAGTGTTTTTCGTCTTTGCTGAAAAGCAATTATTATCTTCGCGATGTCCGTCCGTCAGGGAAGAATTGGCCGAACCGATTTCAACCAAATTTGGTACGTAGAATACTCATATAAATTAATGACCAAGACGCCATATTTCGACCGGATCCATTCAACAGGGATGCCACAATTTCAAAGTTCAACTTTTCGGTAATTATGAATTTGGAAGGAATTGGCCGAACCGATTTCAGCGAAATTTTTTATAAATGATGCGTGGAACATAGAAAAATAAAATCACCATGTTTGGTGTAAATACGAAAAGACAGGGCTGCCACAGTACGAGAAGCGAAATAATTCTTTTAACACGTATTTGTGTTGGACTTTCTGCATCAATTTTAACCGAATTTAATACTTATAACATACACACACACACACACACACACACACACACACACACACACACACACACACACACACACACACACACACATATATATATATATATATATATATATATATATATATATATATATATATATATAACATAGTCTTATATTTACACCGAATCAGATAAACAGGGGTGCCACAATTACAAATAAAAATCTTTCGGTGATTTGGAAGGAATTGGCTGAACGAATTTCAATTAAATTTTGTTTATAAGATTTGTACGACATAACCATCATGAAATCAAGATGCTTAATGCGGAGCTAAAGAGCAGGGCTACCACAACGAAAAGTAAAATAATATTTCTTCTACACACATTTCTAGAGAACTGACAACACTTATTTTAACCAAATATTGTATATATAATCTTCATATAAATAGATAATCAAAATATAATATTTCAACCGGGTCGACTATACAGGGCTACCACAATATCAAGGTTTTAATTCTTCTGTAACTATGAATTTGGAAGGTATTGGCTGAACTGATTTAAAAGAAATTTCGTTTATAGGGCGAATATACAAAGGGAAAAACACGAAATAAATGCTTAAAACGGATCAAAAAGCAGGGTTACCACAATATGAGAAAAATAGTTTCCAGATTTCAAAGCAAATGCATTAGTATGCGATTATACTACGGCGAATTGGACGAAAAGCACTTCTGTGCCACGGGAAACCCGTGTACATGCCTGCTTGTTTTTTTTAATGTTGGCAGCGGGCGAGCCAACTTTCAACAAGCGAACGTGACGCGGATTCGGATTGCGCTGACCCGCATTGTGCGGACTCGCATAACACGGGACTCGAATTACGCGGACTCGCATTACACGGGACTCGAATTACGCGGATTATCATGCGTGGGTTCGCGTAACGCTGATATAAATTGCGCGGCACCTTCTCTTAAGGCATCCCCCGCGTCGCGTGAGGGACAGGATGTATGTGCTTTTCCCGGGATTTTCCATCCCGATGCGAGTTATCGGGTGTGAGTGCGGTCGCGCTCGGTGGAAGGCATTCGCGAGAGGGCGCCATGCGATCGTCAGCTGTTATCTCATCCTCTCTCTCCCCTCCCCTTCTTGTGTCCCGTCGCTTTCACTTCCTCGAAAGCGATTTAAAGCGGAGATTACTAACGCGAGCGGTGTAATTTCCTTCGGGGAAATCTCAAATTTCGCAGATAGCAAGAAATAAGAATTCTTCTCGCTGCCCTGCAGCGTACTGCCTACGTTAAAAATAAGTGGGTTTTTATCGACGGAAAACTCGATTTCGAGATTTCAACGGGCACAAGGCCAATTACACTGAACAACAATAACAAATAACAATATTGAAATAACAACGACAGCAAATACAAACACACACAACCACGGCCAAGGCGGGGCACGAACCCGAGACCCCAGCATTGGGAGCCGGACCCGCTATCCACACCTCCGCAGAGTTACTTCCTTTTGAACAAGCTTCGAGTAACTTTTCGAGTGACAAGAGTAAAAACTTCCGGTTGACCGATTTCTACCAAAAAATGCTCAATTCTGGAGACTTCCATCAAAATTTTAAATATAAAATTTCGTGTTGACCTGATTGAGTTAGAGCACCCACGAAAAAGCTATCACATACACACACACGCAGACAGACATCACCGAGAAAATGGTCAAAACGTGTTCAGGGGACATCAAAACGTGTATATCCGTTGAAATCTCGAAGTCGATTTTTTCATGAATACAAATCCCCTATACTACGTATGTGGAGAAAGTAAAAAATGTCCAACATAACATTTCGCTTGTACATGAGCAATAGTTCTTGAGTTAGAGGCGCCCGCGAGTTGCCTATCAGACGCAGACATAATAGCGAAAATGGTGAACTCGCAATGTATATAAAGACGGCTTGCAAAGGGGGTGGAACCAATTGCTATTCCGAAAGCGAACGTAATAATGGTCCTAATAATGGAGGTTCTCCTCCGATAGGCATAGCAGGCCATCGGAGCCAAGTTATGTGTTATTCCTGGCTATGGAATCATACGCTGCACCGGATGGGGACCAAGCAGGATGCCTGTGCGTGGAACATGCAAAAGAAGGATGTTATGGGACTGGAAGAAAAGGAAGGATTATGTGAATAGCAATTATTTCCGTCTATATATATATATCTCTCTCACTCTCTTCCACTCTCTCTCTCCCTCCCTCTCTTCTCTCTCCCTCTCTCCCCCTTCCTCCCTCTCTTTCTCGCCCTCCCATCCTCTCCCCCTCCCTCCCTCTTCCTCCTCCCTCTTTCTCCTCTCCCTCTATATCTCTCACTCCATTTTCTCCTTTATCTCCCTATTATGACGTGCATGAGGAAATCCATACAGAAATAGACCGATCATACTTTCCTCCTTGAGCCTCTCGTGATAATATATAACTGCTTCAACATTGCTTTAAGCCTTCGCAATACCATCAATTTAACCTCTCTCCCTCTCACTCCCTCTCTCTCTCCCACCCTATCTCCCTCTCTCCCCCTCCTCTCTCTCTCTCCCTCACCCTCCCTCTCCCCCTCCCTCTCTCTCTCCCTCCCTCTCTCTCCCCCCTCTCTCTCCCTCCCTCTTTCCCTCCCTCTCCCTCTCTCTCTCCCTCTCTCTCTCCCTCTCTCTCTCTCTCCCTCCCTCTTTCCCTCCCTCCCTCTCCCTCCCTCTCTCTCTCTCTCTCTCCCTATGTCCTTGGGCCCCTTCTATTTTCAATATACCTACTTGACCTTCCAGAAAACATTAAAACAATGTAAATATATGCTGTACGCTGATGACTTTCAAGTCTACTGGCATTGCCACCCTCGGGTTTTTCCGGACGCTATCTCAAAAATCAATGAAGACGTCGCTGCTATCTCGAAATGGGCCTATAACAATTCATTTATTTTAAACTGCTCAAAAACCAAAGCAATCATTATCGGTAGTTCAAAACCAATAAATTCCTTTGACTTAAACACTATCTCTAAGGTCACGCTTGGAACCACTGCTATTCCCTTCTCAAATACTGTCCGAAACCTAGGAATTACATTGAATGAAAATCTGCCGTGGCAAAATCACGTATATAAATAGGAACTTGTTACCTCTACATACCCGTAAATTGCTTATATCCACCTTAATCTTCCCTCACTTCGACTACTGTCGCCTTGTATTTGATGACCTCACGGATCAGCTCGATACCAAGCTCCAGCGCTCAATGAATTCCTGCGTCAGATTCATTTACAACCTCAGGAGAGACGACCATATTTCCCCATATTTGGAGAACCTCGGTTGGCTATCCACAAAATCCAGACGTAAATACTTTTGTGCAATATTCTTTTACTCACTTTTTCGAAATAAACAGCCCGAGTACCTCCTCAACTCGTTCCCCAAACGGCCCTCATGCATGACTATGACCACCAGGTCCGACTGCGGCCGCCTCTATTACCCATCGGCCCATCGGACCACTACCTTTCGCAAACCCTTTCAGGTCGCGGGGTCCCAACCATGGAATTCAATTCCCGACCCTGTGAAACGCTCCAGTTCCTTGGGTTGTTCTAAATCAAAAATGTATAGTTTGTTAATACTTGGTAGGAAATTGTAAAGAATGTTCATGCATATTTCATATTTATGTACTGTGGTATTGGTGTGTATTTCATGTGTGTATGTATATATATATATATATATATATATATATATATATATATATATATAAAACAACTTACGGAAAAGGAAAGGTAAAATGAATATATGGATGTCAACAAGGTGTTGGGATGAGGAAACCCAGTGAGCACTCACCAATCAGACGACTTCAGGTTGTCGAGGCCCCGGGGATGTCGAAGCGACACACGTAAAATAACACAAAAACACAGAAACATCACAAACGTCAAGCTTTCGGAACTACTCCTTCTTCAGCTACAGAGAGAGAGAGAATTCAGGTGTTTCTAAGTCGGTTGTCTATAAATTACGAGGAAAAGTACACGTCGCGGATTACAATACGGTCGAGTTAGATTCAAAACGAAAAAAAGCCAGGACCCAGAGTGAAACAGGTATCTTGGCTATGTGACGTGCTAATGCGCGTCGAACAGTTCGACAGATCTGGTTCTTGACGCGAGAATTCGACGCATTTTTGGCGATTCGCGTTGTTATCGGTTTCGCGTAATTGGGCTGACTTTGGCTTAATAGCTCAGCGTCTCCTCCATTCACGAAATTTCATTTAAAAAACTTTCCCTTTGAATTTCAACGGACATCTCCATAGCGAGCGACAACAATTGCAAAAACGCCAGTAGCTGCGCAAACTTCGAAGAAATGAGATCGACAAGCAACAATATGCGATAGAAATTATCATCCACCTCCAATAGTCGTTTGTATGGCAACACTCTCGTACTGAACGATAAAAACTGCAAAATCGCCAGTATTTACGCGAAATTCTAAGAAATGCAATCGATAGGTAAAAGTTTACGATAAAAATTAAAATCTCCATTCCTTTCCTCGGAGAATAGTACAAATCCCGCTCTGATATTACAATTCTAAGATATTTTAAAGTGCGAGAGAAAATTACCCTGCAGGATGGATTTCAGATTTCCCATGCAAATCGAATGGGAAGGATATTTCCTGGAATCGAACCCGGGACTTTCAACCTTCGCAACCATAACTATCCTCGGGAGGACCCAACCCATGTAGAAAGAGATTTCAATTTAAACAATTAGAAAAATGTTATTTCACTTGTAATTATGATATAAATTTAAAATTTGGCATTATTAACCCAATGTGGGAAAAGTATAATATTCCTAAAATTGTAAAAATTAGTGATTGTTTAACTCCATTATTGTTCCATAATGAAAAAACGAAAACCGGCCCAGAGGAGAAATCTTTAGAATCAAAGAAATATTTCCCATGATGAAATATCTCTCTGAAAAATTAAGGTTTTTTCAAGGTGAGATGAAATGCTTGCAGTATGCAAACACCTTCTACTAGTGTGTGTGTGTATATATATATATATATATATATATATAAAAGATATGACAAGTTGAAGGGGCATTTACCTGTAATGGTTTCCGCATCCTTAGTTCCAACTTTGACGGGCAACGTGGATGGCCTCTGACCTCGCCGACCCGACTCGGAAGAACGCGGATTCGTTAGCGCTTCCCCTTCTTTTCCGCTAGATGGGGTCAGTGGAGGTCGAGGCGGTTCTTTAGAAGCTGGCGAGGTGGATAGTTGTTGATCGGCCAGCTTGGCTGTCCAGCGACCTTGGAACGCAGCTGCACCTCCACGAGGTTGCAGCCAATCAGGGCCCTGCGGAAAAAAATAACGAGAAGCAAGCTTTAAGATGGCCGGAAATATACATATACCTGCTTATAGGGGAGTGAATCCCGCTTAGCACGGGTTCGCTTAGCGCGGATTTTATCAGCGCCTTTTCTATTAGCGGTTTCATTTAGCGCGGTTTTCTCAGGACTGTTCAGCTTAGTACGTTTTAATTTAGTAAGGTTTACCCTAGCGCGACTTTCTTCAGCGCTGTTTCGTTTAGTAGGGTTATCCTTAGAACGGATTCCCTTAGGGCGGTATCAATCACTACGGTTTAATTTATTACGGCTTTATTTACTACGGTTTCATTTAACTACTGTTTCATTTACCAAGGTTTTTCTCAGCGCGGCCTTTCTTAATACGGTTTAATTTAGAAAGGTTTCCCTTAGCGCGGTTTCATTTAGCGCGGTTTTGCTCAGCGCTGTTTCGAATACTACGCTTATGCTTAGAACGGTTTCCCTAACCACGGTTTCGCTAAGCGCTGTTTCACTAAGTACGGTTTTCCTTAGCAAGGATTGCGAAATATAAATGTACCAAGTCGACGCCATTTTGCTTCAATGCGGCGGTAAAAAAGGAAAATATATTTGCTGTAAGCAAAATGAAGTTCTCTACGACAAATAGTTTATGAGATACAGAAGTGGACAGACGGACGAACACACAGACACTGGGGAAATTATATATATGATGTCCTTATAAAAAAAACCTTGCTCTCGATTAAAACCGTTCATTTCGGCGCCATAAGGCAATACCGGATAATTCTAGCCCGTTTAATTCGAAGTGTTTCGAACTATCGAGGTTTCTCCGCGTTCTACACAAAAGGAGACGTTGCGACAATGACTACCTTTTCGTAATGCAGGCCGAAGATGATGTCCAGGCTGCTCTTCCTTCTATCCCCGTCCCTCTGGACACCTTTCCCTTCGAAATCGCTGACTTCCTGGTCCCTCAGGGGACTGTCTGCCACCTGTGGCCTTTTCCTCATCTCGTCCAAGCTGTAAGTCCTGCTCCTGAACTCCATTGCGTCCTCCTGGTATCCACTATCGTCGCTGCTCAAGTTGCAGCTCTCCTCCGCGCTTAATCTGGACAGGGCAGTCCTCCCTGGATCGAACCGGGTACCTTCCCCACAGAAAACGTCCCCGTAACCACTGTAGAGATATGAATCTTCGATGGCATCCACTGACGATGCCTTCCTAGCATCGTAGAAGCGGAAAACATCCTCCTGCTTCTTCGTTATCAGTTCTTCTAGGTCGCTGGTCATCTTGTACAGGGTATCTAGTGAGGATAGTTTTCTGGTACCTTCCGAGATTGAGAAGACGGCATCTAGATCCGTGAGGGAAGACGAACTGTGTGTCTTCAATGGTTTCGCTGGAGGATTGCCCGAAGGGGAAGCACCTTTGGAGCTAGCATGGACCACGCTCTTCCTTCTCAACCTCGTGATTTCGTTGGGGTCTGGGTAATCGATGGCCAAATCCAGACCTATCGCGCCCTCGTACGGACCCACGAGCGTGCCTTCCTTTCTAGTCGACACATCATTGTCCGGAAGGTTTCCCGACTGTTCTCCGACGTAGAAACCAGCCTTCCCCAGTCTCACGCTGGATGTGCCTTCCTCGAAACCCGTCCCGGGATCGAATTCCGAAGACCAGTCGCCGTCGCTATGGCAACTAGCGTCGCTGGATTTGGTCGCCTTGGGATTATTGCCTTCCCCTGTGGACGGCCAGCGATCCACGTCCCTGGTTTGGTCCAATCTCGTAACCAAGTTGGCTCTCGTAGAGCATATCCTAGCGGCACGTGCGATGTTCATTTTTTTAACGCTGGGAATCTGAACTCCCAAAGCTAACACACTATCAGCCAGCAAAGAAATGTCCTTTCTGCGTCTGCGCACAAAACAAACGCCGATCCAAAAGCGAAAATGCCCACAAAAGATTCGGCAATTACCACTATATTATGGTTACGATAAACCGCACTCTGTTGCCGGGGAAACAACAAGTTCCAAGCACAATTAAACGTTCAAATGAAAAAAAGGAGTTTAAATTCGCAGCAAACGAACGCCAACTGATCAGCGACTGAGCTTCAATCCTTTAGGACAGCAGAAGCAGAAGCCTCGTAACGAACAGTTCCGACAACCAATGTACATTTGGTGAATATTAGCCTTTCCGGACTTTCTATATCCCTGGATTTCTGCCAAGGATAACACTAACGAACTCTTATCAACTGGCACTATTCCACAAGATCGGAGGAGCGACCGACAACAAAGTTTCGAAGAATATATATCCCAACGAAATCGGTCGCCGACTATGCGAGGACGATTTTCCTGCAACCACCAAGGTCAAATGCGATACCAAAACCCTTTTCTGGACGCTACTTCTGGCAAAAAATAAAGGAAATGCAAGAGAAAATAATACTGCAATACAAAACCTATGCCTTTCCAAGGTATCCCAAAGGTATTTCAAGAAACTAGAGTTGGACTATGTACTGAAATGCATAAAACTATTAAGGTCTCCTTGCGCAAAAATATAGCCTCATCCGGACCGATATTTTTAACAGGAGACTCTGGCGCGAGCGCACGAGGATGACTATGTCACGATCCCCTGCCCACAGAACATCAAGAATTCACAATGGCAGAAGAAGTGATAGTTGAACAGTGTGCTGCAGCAGTCGATTTTGCTGACGAGACACACGGGCGTCATAGCAACCTCCCGAGACGTCAAACGCCAGCCATGCCCAGCAAACGGAACGAGTCGAAGACACCGTGAATTTCACAGCTTCCGAACGACTCCACTTGCAACTGTCTAAAGCCCTGCTATATTCCTGGGATCCAAAACTTCAAATTGGGGACGAATTCTAGATGGTTTGAGCTCACCATTCAAAGGCTAACGACAACAAAGGTCAATACAGGCGTACTGGGATACTGCGGTTCAAATGTTGTCCTATTAGTAAAATAAAACGGGGAAATGTTTAGAGGATGTTTTTCTTTAAAATTGGACACAATTCTTGCAGATTTTGATGGTGGATTCAGCGTCCTTGACCAGTCCTGGGGAAACAGCTGGATTATGAAAAAATTGCGATAGCACCTTCGATAATAAGAACTCCAGAAAGATAAGATATGGGGAGATAAGGGGTTTCCAACTCGATTAGATCAGCGATATCGTGACGGTGAACCAAATACGGGCCGAAGCGCAGGGTACGTCCGCCGAGACCACTGGATCTCTCTCGCTAACAACCTAAAGCTCTAGACAGCATTCTTCCTCGACGCCCTTCGTGTTCAGCAGCGAAAAAACCACCCTGGGAAAACCTATGCAGAATGAACCAACACGCGTTTCGCGAAGCAACAGAGTGAGATAATGGATTTAAATGGCGCCACATTCACAAAGCAACAACCTAAACACACTCTCCGGCAGGATACGCAGAATTCAAGGATTAAAAAATCAACTCTCCAACATCTAGCAGAGTTCAAAGTCGAGTGCACGATCTTCGTAAACCATCGACTACGCATCAGATAAGCAGAACAACCTAAAAACTCCCTCCAACACACTAGATATGGTACGGAAGTGAGCAATATATCTTTACGATCAACAACAATCCTCAACTACCACAAAACACACCCAAAGACTAGGCAATCGACCAGCAGAACTCTTCAAAACCTCCTCCAACACACTCTGGATAATGTTCAGAAGGGAAGAATCTCACCATCCGATCATAAACAACGTTTAAACTGCAGAAGAACACACTCCGAACTTAAAAAGTCCACTGGCGGAATAACCAAAGTTCCTGAAACACACTTTAGCGAGGGTTGAGTGGTGAACGGTTTCCCCTTGACTACTGTCAACAACCTTCTACGGCCACAAAACACCCCGAGAGAACTAGGAGGTCGGTTATAATATAAAACAACGCACTGTGTTTCTTCCCCTGCGAATGAAATCTTCCCAATGAAGAGATATCCCGTCGGCGGAAATGCGAAAACGGAATCTTTTCACAACTCCAAAACAAAACACGGTTCCCGCCTTAGGGAACTGCTCACGTATTGGACTGTTTAGGAAAATAGCACTATTAAATATGTATCACAGCTATCCCGTTGCCAAGCGTTTCCTTGCCAACAATTGCCGAATGAGTGCAGCGGAGCTGGTATCCTATGACGACTGATTCAAGAAGAAAAAACGTTTCGAAAGTCCGCTGATAAGATAACGCGCGGATTACAGAGATACCTGGAAAATAAACGAGGAAAAGCGACGGAAAAATCGATCTCTCGCTTCCTAACGCGTACAGGTTTGCCAACCGAACGAATCCGTCAGCCGACAGGGAGATGGTCACACGTCCCGCCCTTCCGGGATCCGGGCGGAATTCGGAGAGTACAAACAATACGCGAAATAAGAAATCCCTCTTATCTAAATTCTTTCCATTGGCCCTTGGTTCCCGAGTATTAGCCGCTGCAAATGTCGCGGAAATACGAAAACGCGATAAAAGCCCGTTTGGATATTTAAATATAAATGTCGAAAACTGTTGTATTCATGAAAAAAAATCGAATTCGAGATTTCAACGGACATACACGTTTTGAGGTCCCCTGAACACGTTCTGACCATTTTCTCGATGATGTCTGTGTGTGTATGTGATAGCTTCTTCGTGGGCGCTCTATCTCAAAAACTATTAAGCAGGTCAACGCGAAATTTTATAATTAACATTTTCATAAAGGTCACAAGAACTGATTAGTTTTTGGTAAAAATCGGTCGACCAGAAGTGGGTGTTTACTCTTGTCACTTATCCGTTATTTTGAAATATTTGCTTTGATATTTGATAAATGTAAAAATGTACTGGAATAAAAGTTGTAGAAAAGTTTATTTTCTACAACCATTATTTGAAACATTTTTCCATATAATGCATTCTTTAAGAGATATCTTAAAGTTTTAGCTATCACCACCACGCCTCCTACCGACGACTATTGTTAACAATTGACGCTTAGTTACGTCTTAGTAACGCTCATTTTTCGTTTCTTAATTGTTTTTCTAATTTGTGTGGCTATATCCAATATCAGAAGGCTATGGTTTGAGTTTATTTCTGTTCTTTGTAAAGTCTACAATTTTCTCGCAATTTCTTGAATTATTTATTATTATTATGCAACCTATTTGGAATTTTTAGATATATTACAGATATGGAGAAAGTCATGCGGTGGTGGCCGCATCAGATTTTTTCGTATAATTTTTGAAACTTCATAGTTTTTCCTTCAAAATGGGCCAGATCCGAAGATCACGGGTGAATTCTTCCTTATTTAGATCCCAAATAGAATGAAAGCCTGCAAATCAAAAAGTCGATTTTTACGCGTTATCATATGGGAAATGGAAAGGCCTACCTCGGAGTCGAACCTAGGACTTTTTTCGAGATTTCCTTTCTCCATCATCTTACAACATGTGATTCGATCATTCCTGCCAAATATCAAATATGAATCTCGTTCCATTATCGAGTTATTCGCATTTTTATAGCGTGACAGGGGGAGCAACAAAGGGACAGAAGTAGCCTTTTATTACTATGGAGATATTTAGCGACGAAAATTGACGAATTCAATTCCCAATGAAATAACGCCTCATTATACTTTAATTAATACTTAGCCCTACAACTATTCGAAATATCGGGATTTCGCGTTTCTGAATTATGGCATTATTATTTATCACATGTATTATATCAGAAACAAAAGAAGGTAGTTCAAATGAAAACATCAAAAGTGAAAATAAAGTGGGAATAAGTATGGAATCCTATTATTATTGTTACTGCTATTTTTGTTGCTATTGTCATTTTGGTGGGATATTTTGTGGTGTTCGGGTATCCCTTGTCATATGAATATGGCATCTCGTCCAGAACGTTGCAGATAGTTGGAGTTGAGATCAGTGATACGATTTTTGAACGCAGGAGGAGTGAAAGCATTTGAAATACGCGGGAGGATGGTTAATGTGTGTGGAGATAACTCTTTATCACAGAGGAGAGCGTGTAAATGGGTTGAAAAGTTCAAAAAAGGTGTACAAGACGTGGAAGACGCTGCTCGGCCAGGCCAGGCTGATCGCGTAGTCACACCGGAGAGCATTTCCGCCTTTGATAGGCTCATTCGCGAAAACCGTCGCATTAAAGTGAAAGAAATCGGCAATAAATTAAGCATCAGCGTTGTATCTATCCACAATATTGTCCACAGAGAGCTTGGATTCATTCTAGTTCGTGCGAGGTGGGTGTCCCGAAGCAACAACGCGTCGACGCCTGTTCTGTGCTACTCTCTCGGCATGAAGCTGAAGGGGAAGATTTCTCGAACCGCATAGTGACCTGGGATGAGACGTGTGTCAATCACTTTCGGCCTGAGAGTAAGTGAGCAAGTAAAGAATATCGGCATCCAAGCTCGCCGAAGCCAAAAAAAAATTCAAAGCGAGGCTATCCGCAGGGGAAGTGATGTTGACTGCATTTTGGGACAAAAATGGAGTGATTTAGGAGAGTTGTATGGAAAAGGGACAATTGTCAATAGTGATTCCAACCGCGATCTTCTTACGTCTACATGTCACCCTGCAATTAACCTAATCGGTGGATGGCAGGGGGTGCAATGCACCATGACCTACGTAAAGATCGTCTATAGCAGGTCGAAATTTTCTATTGTGATCTCGTACTGACCTCGGAAAGAACGAGCCTAGACAACGCTCCGTCCTACAATCGATCTCTCGTATCTTATCGTCACGGTCGTTTCTACCTATATAAATTGGTGCTTCAATCATTCCTACAACCTCGTCTTTTAGACATTCCGATCTATATTTCTCCAGAAGCCGCGACCTTGACCACAATCCACGATCCTCCAGTGGTACCCAGTTCAAATCGCTCAATAAAGAGGTGACGCTTTCCTTATCTTCGTACTTTTGTTTTATGAATGTGGCTGCCCTGCGCTTCATACTCTTTCTAATCGAATTATGTGTCCCTTCAAGTATGGATTCCATATGCATGAGGCGTATTCCACATGTGTTCTAACCAGTGATAAGTAACATGTTTCGCGTACTTTTCCTGTAGTGTGCCGTACTATTCTACCTATGAAAGCCAGTTTCTTGTTGGCCGCGCCTATAACTCGACGAATGTGCACGTCCCACGAAAGATATCGACAAATGGTTAATCCTAAATATTTTACATACTCAGCTGATTGAATATTTATCCCATCTATTTTATACTCGAAACCTACTTTTATGTTCTTACTTTTCCAGAACGTAACTGCGGCACATTTATTGTAATTAATTGGCTCTCAAGTCTTCACGCAGCGACTGATGATCCTCCTGGTTTTTCTATTTCTTTATATAGAACGGTATCATCAACGAAAAGCCTAATTTTACTATGAACTACCGAGCAGATATCATTCACATAGATTAAGAAAAGTAGAGGGCCCAATACACTTCCCTGAGGAACACCCGACGTAACTTTAACGGGGGACGAGTATTTCCCATTGATGACAACTATCTGTTCCCTATTCGAGAGGAAGTCTCTCACCCAACCGACAACTTTCGGATTGATACCACATTGTCCTAACTTCGCAATTAATTTCCTATGAGATACTTTATCGAACGCCTTTCTGAAGTCAATTAATACGGCATCGACCTGAGTATTTTTCTCTCCGCATCGCAAAAAATCGTCCACGAACAGGCCGAGCTGCGTTTCGCATGATCTACCTCTCCGGAATCCGTGTTGGCATCCGCTAAGCATGGAAGGACTATCTAAATAGCGCATTTCAGAACTAAAGATTATGTGCTCAAGTATCTTGCACGATAATGAAGTTAAGGAAATTGGACTATAATTTTCGGGGTTCTCTTTCTCGCCGCCATTATGGATGGGCGTAACGTGTGCCATCTTCCAATCTTTAGGAACTACTCCTTCCATAATGGATTTCTCGAATATAATTTTCAAATACGGCGCGATTTCAGCAGATAATTCTTTCATTACACGCGCGGGAATTTCCTCCGGTCCAGGAGATTTATTTGGCTTAATCGAATTAAGTTGGAGCGCGATGCCATTTTCCGAAAATATCAAATCGTCCATCGAATCGCCCTGATGCATAGAAATAGTGGTTTCACATTCATCGTCATTCGGAGTAAAAGCTTTCTGAAAGTGTTGATTTAATAGGTTTGCTTTCTCCGCACTATCGTGAACTACATTTCCCGTTTCCGATCTCAGTGACGCAATAGTGGGGCCTCTACCTTGGACTTCTCTGACGTAATACCAAAATGCGTTCGGGTTCTCTTTCAAGTTATCCTGTAAGACCTTCTTTTTGTAATTGTTAAGCGCATTGCGCATTGATACTCTGGCTATGGAGCGGGCCTCCTTGTATTGCTGTCTTATCGTTGCAATCTGTTCGACCGCAGCTGTTGAGGATGTGTCATTTACGCGAGAGTGGAGTTTTCTTCGCCGTCGGAGAGCGCTCCTAACTTCCTGGTTGTACCATCTAGGTTCTGCATTATCACGCTTCAGTTTGCTTGGAATAAATTTATCTGTGCACTCTCGCATCATATCTCTGAACATGCACCAGGATTCCTCCGCGTCTGCAATATCTGTTACCTCGCAGAAATTAGTATATTTATTTCGCAGAAAAGACCTAAATCTAGTGAAATCGGCTTTGGCGAATACATAAAGCTTTCTATTAGCCTTAACCTGTTTCTCAATGTTTAGCTGAAACTCCACGTACACTGCCTTGTGATCGCTTATTCCCTCAGCAGCAGATACCCTATTCATACGCTCAGGAAGATTAGTAGCCAATAAATCTCATATATTTTTAAATATCGGGGAAATCTCACTAACTGATACAATTGAGTGTTTGCCGAAAGTTTCAAGTAAAGCCTCCCACGATTCACGCTCTCTCTACCACCGGGATAAAAGCAATTATGGCTCCAATCAATTGACGAAAGATTGAAATCGCCCCCGATTATAATGGCTTTATTAATCGAACTTGGCGTCGCCACTTGTTTCTCCAGATAATAAACAGTTTCCACGCTCGCATTTGGTGGTCCATAAAAGACTCATGTATCTACAGTTTTACAGTCGCTTCCTTTCACACGACACCAAACACTTTCGACTTCGTCGTCGTTAATCTGTAATTGGGTAACTTTCGTGTTTATTGCTAACTGCTATAAAGACTCCACCTACCGACCGGATACATCGATGTTTTCTCAAACAAAAGAAAAGCCGCGTCATCAATTTCTGGAGAACCAAGAATATCTCGTTGGATGTTAATTATTCGTTGGACGGAGTAGAGATTCCAGCTTCAGACTCGATTAAATATCCATCGTGATCTCTCGTGGGACACCCACATTCGCCGATTGATAGGTGCCGCTGACAAAAAGCTGGCCTTTATAGGGAGAATAGTTCGAAATAGCTTCGAAAAAGTGAGTGAATTGCGTTATTTATCCTTGGTTCGACCGCTTCAGCTTCAGCTGCGTGGGATCCCTACGAAAAGGGACTCACTAACGAGATAGAAAAGGTTCAGCGCAGGGCAGCTAGATTTATAAAGAGGAATTACGATAGTAAACAAAGCGTAACGTTATTAATATAGAATCAGAACCTGGACATCGTTAGGGGAACGTAGGCTGCAGGCTAGATTTAAACCGCTGGAAATATATATGTCGGAGGGAGTAGCGAATGAGGTCGTAGGTGTTATCAGAAGCCCGACGTATCTCGGAAGGCAGGACAGCGAGGATAAGATTCGCGAGATCGATTGCAGGACGGAGCGATACAGAGGATCCCTTTTTCCTAGGACGACATGAGAACAAACATAATAGGAAAAGATAACGTAAGAAAACTAGGTACACTTAGCGCACTGCACCTCCTGCCATCCACCAAATAGGTGACTTGCAGGGTATCATGTAGATGTAGGTGTTGTTTTCAAGGGCGAATCGAATGTTTATTATTATACAAGTGTTCTGCAATGACCCTCACACCAATTACCGTTAATTCCACTATTTTGTATTGAACAAAACTTACACTGTATCAATTCAAAATTGGCTGTAATTTGCGACGTGTGCTCAGTGCAATTGTTCATTTGTGAGGGGAATACGCGCAGTTACGCATTTTTAATTCGGTTAACATTTATATTTTAACTAAACTACAAGATGGATTCTGTTCCTGGAGGTATGCAGAAAATTTACATTGTATTGATTTTTTACTTTCATTGCGTTTATTTTCAACTGTTGAAGTTTTTGCTGTGACACAGCGAAAAGTGGGAATTTTTTTTAACTATCACCTTTATCAGGACTTTTAGTATAGCACAAAGCATTATTAAGCAAACTATTGCGCTAAGTGATAAAGCTCATTCATCCTACCGTCCGAATGTGTGAAAATATTTTGCGCATGTTTGCGTCAACAAAAATTTTACCTACTTGCAAATGTCCGTGCATCACTATTAAATCAATATTTCCGACAGGTACTGTCTTTTAGTAAAACTAGTTTATTAACAAGATATTGTAATGGAAACTTTTCGTTGTAATATTGTAGGTATATAGTATTCCAAATCGTGCTACTTCACACAGTGAATCATAGTATCTTCACAGGATCACGTAATGTACACGTCATCATGTTGAAGAGGAGGAGGGCGTTATTTGAAACAATGCAAGAGTCACGAAAGAAAATAAACAGATGTGGGCAACACATGACTTTCTCCATATTTATATGGCAAATTACATGTTGTTAGCTCTGGGGTCGTTGTCAATATTTACTTCCGGTTCACAATTGAGAAAAGAAAAAGGAGCGTTACTATGACGTAACTAAGCGTCATTTGTTAACAATGGTCGGTAGGTGGCGTGGTGGTGGCAGCTAACACACTAAGATATCTCTTAAACAATGCATTATATGGAAAAATGTATCAAACAAAGATTGTAGAAAATGAAATTTCCTACAACTTGTATTCAGGTACATTTTTACATTTATCAAATATTAAAGCAAATATTTCAAAATAACGGATAAGTGACAAGAGTAAACACGCACTTCCGTTTGACCGATTTTTACCAAAAACAAATCAGATCTTCTAACTTTTATAAAAATGTTAAATATAAAATTTTGCGTTGACCTGATTAATAGTTTTTGAGTTAGAGCGCCCACAAAAATCTATCACATACAGGCAGACAGACAGACATCATCGCGAAACTACTAGTCAGAACGTGTTCAGTTGACCTTAAAACACGTTTTTTCGTTGAAATCTCGAGTTCGATTTTTTTCACGAAAACAATACTTTCTCTATGCTTAGTATATGGAGAAAGTAAAAAAGCTGCCATTTGTATATACATATACATATACAGAAAGTCGAAGAAACATTGTTAACCCCGTTAGTTCTTCCATCACAGAAACAGACAAAAGTGCAGAAATAACGTTACGCGCCTTTTAAACCAACCGAAAGGTTTACACGGGTTCAGAATGAGGTTATTGGTATTTTGTCCAACGAACAAATGAAAGACTGATTTCAAAATGGGGCTGTGACGGAAGTTCCGGCCGCAGTCAGTATAATAAAAGCAGAAATTTGACGACCCAACGGATTGCGATGAAAATGTGTTGTTCTTCGCATCTTTTGTTCCCCTGCAGAGCACGTGCGGCAAACACGCGAGTCCAACAATGAAATGGGACGATCCTCGGCCCTCAACAACGCGTCGTGAATATTAACAATGGAGGATATCACCAAGAGACATCTTCTGATCCTGTTATCTCCAGCACGAAAAAACTACCTCAAAAGACAGAAACATCATTTCCTAAGGACGTTCTGGCATTATTGTCTGCGACAGAAGAGGCGGAGACAGATTCCGAATACAGTGACTGCGATTATAACTTGGGACATTTTGTAAATACCTTCTTCATTCCACATTTTCTAAATTTTTACTCTCTCCATATATACGAAGTATAGAGAAAGTATTGTTTTCATGAAAAAAATCGAAATCGTGATTTCGACGGAAATACGTGTTTTAAGGTCCCCTGAACACGTTCTGACTATTTTCTCGATGATGTCTGTCTGTATGTGATAGATTTTTGTGGGCACTTTACTAAAAAACTATTAATCAGGTCAACGCAAACTTTTATATTTAACATTTTTATAAAAGTTAGAAGATCTGATTAGTTTTTGGTAAAAATCGGTCGACCGGAAGTGGGTGTTTACTCTTGTCACTTGTCCGTTATTTTGAAATATTTGTTTTAATATTTGATAAATGTGAAAATGCATCAGAATAAAAGTTGTAGGAAATTTAATTTTCTACAACCTTTGTTTGATACATTTTTCCGTATAATGCATTGTTTAAGAGATATCTTATATTTTTAGCTGCCACCACCACACCGTCTACCGACTATTGTTAACAATTGACGCTTAGTTACGTCTTAGTAACGCTCCTTTTTCTTTTCTTAATTGTCAACCGGAGGTAAACATTGACAACGATCCCAGAGCTAACAACATGTAATTTGCCATATAAATATGGAGAAAGTCATGTATTACCCACGTCAGTTTATAATTATTTGCAATTCGTAAAAACCTACGAAAGTAAATCGTGTTTACTTCTTCAAACTTTTTAGACAAGTGATAAAAGCCCCTTTTTAGTTATTTTCTGTTTCATCGATTCTAATTAATGTTCGCCATGAGTATCTTTCTTACATTATCAAATGTTATGCAATCATGCCTTATTTTGTTTTTAGATTCTTAACGCGAATAAGTAAGACCCTAAAGTGAAATACAGCTGCAACGACTGGATTGCCTTACATTCGTATTTTTAATTTGATATCGATACAGTTAGCTAAATTTAATTGTGGTGCGTTGCGTTTCTTGTAACGATCTAACCACAGACTAGCGGGAATTACCCGTTGAACATCAACGGGACTTTGTAGTGTGATTAAAATATCACTTCTGAGGTGTGTGTGTCTGATTATTGTAGGTTTCGAGTAAATGCGATTGTTTGATTAATTTATAAATTCCCGACAATCATTCGAATTCTCCCAGAAAATGAAGCGCTTGAAATTTATTACATTCCGGCATCAATATACACGACTTGATTTGCCACTCTTTGGCTCCGTTATTCTTCC
Organism: Tanypteryx hageni; assembly: GCA_028673005.1. Taxonomy (NCBI): domain Eukaryota; kingdom Metazoa; phylum Arthropoda; class Insecta; order Odonata; family Petaluridae; genus Tanypteryx; species Tanypteryx hageni. Next base: position 9,683,763 of record JAJPWW010001011.1, read on the forward strand.
TCTTCGTATGGTTACTGAATAATAATATTCTTCAATTATTAACGTTGCAATCCATTAAGTTTGTCAGTGCTCGAAGCAAATAACACTATTCTTTCGTCAATTTGAAGGCTTAATAGACGCTAATTCAATCGGAGGCAACAATGAGATTCGCCTTGGCAACACCCGGATAGAGTACGAAAAAGCCATGAAGTTTCGAAAAGAAATGCGTGTTTCGGACAAATTCTTCCGTGCAACATCTAAACATCGCAAGAGTAATATATTTGATAGTTTTAGCCGTCGAATAAAACAAAAATGGAGAAATTCGGTCCATATTTAAATATTTTAATGGATGAAGGAAATAAACCTTGCACCTTGAAAAATCGAAAATCCCGTGTAAAGTTAAGGAAAAATATAATCGTCTCCCGGAGTCGAATCCGGGACTTTTTCCGGGATGTTTGATTTTTCCAGAGACCACCTCATGGTGGTTTAACGATTATGAAAGTTTCAGCTCTTAATTCCATTGGGAAATGTCCAAAAGGTCCGTGACAGACAGACGGACACTTGAGAGTTATTATTTACGGATGGCTGTGGACACATGAAATGCACAAAAAATGTTCGGACTTCCCTAAACATATTATTTTGAATTTCATTTCTTTCATTATTACGACTCCTCAGTTGTTTTTTTTGTGAATATATAGTATCCTCCGTATTTATGACCACCTTTTCCGTAATGTGCGGCGGCTTAACCCTAGAATGCCGACGTGCGTCACTCTGACTCGCACAATACCGAAAGATGATTGTAAATCCGTCCGAGTTCGAACACGCCCCCCCCCCCCCCTCTCTCTCTTATTGTCGGCGGTGCTTCCTCTAGTGAGTTGTCTATTTGCTGTCAAAGGAGCAACACGTTATTTTCCACCCTGTAACCGTCAACGGCCACAATTTACGCAAGAGTTGCGCAAAGGGCTGACGTGCCAATGGCAAAATGGCGGACTCAGTTTGACGAACTTAGTTATTGACCTGCATATGGGACCCGTACGAGAAGGGACACATAATTCGATGAGAAAGAGAGTGCAGCGCAAAACAAAAGTACGGACATAAGGAAAGCGTCACCTCATTGTTGAGGGATTTGAACTGGGTGACAATGGAGGATCGCAGATTGCGCTCAAGGTCGCGGCTTCGGGAGAAATACAGACCGGAATGTCTAAGAGACGAGGTTGTAGGGATAATTGAAGCACCAACGTATATAGGTGATGACGATGAAAGTGAAACCCCTATTCCTAGGCATCAGGGCGATTCGATGGAAGATTTGGTATTTTCGGAAAATGGCATCGCGCTCCAACTTAATTCGATTAAGCCAAATAAATCTCCTGGACCGGAGGAAATTCCCGCGCGTGTAATGAAAGAATTATCTGCTGAAATCGCGCCGTATTTGAAAATTATATTCGAGAAATCCATTATGGAAGGAGTAGTTCCTAAAGATTGGAAGGTGGCACACGTTACGCCCATCCATAAGGGCGGCGACAAGGAGAACCCCGAAAATTATAGGCCGATATCCTTAACTTCATTATCGTGCGAGATTCTTGAGCACATAGTCTTTAGCTCTGTAATGCGCTATTTAGATAGTCATTCATTGCTTAGCGGATGCCAACACGGATTCCGGAGAGGTTGATCATGCGAAACGCAGCTCGGCCTGTTCGTGGACGATTTGTTGCGATGCGGAGAGAAGAATACTCAGTTCGATGCCATATTCATTGACTTCAGGAAGGCGTTCGATAAAGTATCTCATAGGAAATTAATTGCGAAGTTAGGACAATGTGGTATCAATCCGAAAGTTGTCCGTTGGGTGAGAGACTTCCTCTCAAATTGGGAACAGATAGTTGTCATCGATGGGAAATACTCGTCCCCCGTTAAAGTTGCGTCGGGTGTTCCTCAGGGAAGTGTATTGGGCCCTCTACTTTTCTTAATCTATGTCAATGATATCTGCTCGGTTGTTCGTGGTAAAATTAGTCTTTTTGCCGATGATACCGTTCTATATAAAGAAATAAAAAACCAGGAGGATCATCAGTCGCTGCGTGAAGACTTAAGAGCCATTTCAGCGTGGTGCAAAGAATGGCAAATCGAAATTAATTTTACTAAATGTGCCGCAGTCACGTTTTGGAAAAGTAAGAACAAAGATTTAGATTTCGAATATAAAATATATGAAATGAGCATTCGGCATGCTGAGTATGTAAAATATTTAGGAGTAACCATTTGTCGAGATCTTTCGTGGGACATGCACATTCGTCGAGTTATAGGCGCGGCCAACAAGAAACTGGCATTCATAGGTAGAATAGGACGGAACACTACAGAGAAAGTACGCGAAACATGCTACTTATCACTGGTAAGACCACAAGTGGAATACGCAGCGAGCATATGGGATCCGTACGAGAAGGGGCATATAATTCAACTAGAAAGGATACAGCGCAGAGCAGCCAGATTTGTAAAACAAAAGTACGAACATAAGGAAAGCGTCACCTCTTTATTGAGCGATTTGAACTGGGTATCACTGGATAGATTAGTAGATTGGACTCAAGGTTGAAACTTCTGGAGAAATATAGGTCGGAATGTCTAAAAGAGGAGGTAGTGGGAATAATTGTGGCACCGACGTATATAGGTAGAAATGATCGAGACGATAAAATACGTGAGATCGATTGTAGGACGGAGCGTTATCTAGGCTGGTTCTTTCCGAGGACAATAAGAGATCACAATAGAAAATTTCAACCTGCGACAGACGATCTTTAGGTAGGTCATGGTGCATTGGACCCCCTGCCATCCACCGATTAGGTGAATTGCAGGGTGACATGTAGATGTAGCTATGGGTGAAAAAACCGGAGCAGCTGTGTTTGCTTATAGCTCAAGAATGTAAGGAGTAAACACCGTCACCCTTTATATATTCCTTCCCTTAGGTCTTCTTCTACTGTGGTCACTTGGCTCTTAGACCTTGGTCACGGCGTGCGTTGCATCAGAGATCTTTCTATAGTGGAGCTCAAGAGCATTTTTGGGGTTTATATATATATATATTAACCGCTGCGAAAAAAAGATGGTCATGTTGATACAAACTATATTCGGTGAAGTGCGCATCATGCAAGCAGTTCGTTTGTGGTCAACATCGCAATGTAATCTGTGAAAACTGTCTTAAAAATAGATCAGAAGATAGCTCTTCCGATAAAGTTATTTTTAATGTTTTTTGTTAAAATTCACGTTTTGTCATTACCTATTTTGCACTGCTTACGGGTGCGGTACAAGATGTGAACATTTTTACTTTCTCCACATACTACGTATGTGGAGAAAGTATTGTATTCATAAAAAATCGAACTCGAGATTTCAACGGAAATACACGTTTTCAGATCCCCTGAACACGTTTTCACCATTTTCTCGATGATGTCCGCGTGTGTGATAGCTTTTTGTGGGTGCTCTAACTCAAAAACTATTAATCAAGTCAACGCGAAATTTTATATTTATCATTTTTATAAAAGTCACAAGAACTGATTAGTTTTTGGTAAAAATCGGTCAACCGGAAGTGGGTGTTTACTCTTGTCACTTATCCGTTATTTCGAAATATTTGCTTAAATATTTGATAAATGTAAAAATATGATGGAATAAAAGATGTAGGAAATTTCATTTTCTACGACCTTTGTTTGAAACATTTTTCCATATAATGCATTGTTTGAGAGATATCTTATATTCTTAGCTGCCACGACTGCTGCGACGACTATTGTTAACAATTGACGCTTAGTAACGCTCCTTTTTCTTTTCTTAATTGTTGGAGCTTTGTGGCTATATCCATAATCAGAAGGCTATGGTTTGAGTTTATTTCTGTTCTTTGTCAAGTCTAAAATTTTCTCACAGTTTCTTAAAATATTTATTATTATGTAAGTGTCCTATTTAAGGGTTAAGAAAATACTGTCATTTGTGCCATTATTTATTTATTTAAAAGACACGATACAATTTGGTGTCAACCAGGTGGCATGCATGCAAATAGCAGTAATTATAAAATAATTAATATACAAAGAATGCATAAGGTCAAACATAAATACACAGATACAAACATTCCATTGACTAAAGACAAAAGAACAAATAATGAACCCGTCTATTGTTTTTACCCTTTGGCTAAGCATTTTAACTTGCATTTAAATGATTTAACAGTTTTTGGGTTGGAAGAGTTCCTCAGGCAAATTGTTCCATTCCCTAAACACCTCCATTGACAAATGCAAATTTACCTGCGTCTGTTAGTGCATTTCTTTCTTTTGTTTTATGCGAGTGGTCATTCCTGCCTATATATATTCCGGTTCGCGTAGTCTCTCGTGCAATTCTTTCCATGCAGGACGGCTACGCCTACTTCGATAGATCCCTGCTATAGTCTGTTGATTTCGCTTCTTTTTCATGCCAAGAGAAGGAAAATCCCCGCCCTCTCTGCATTCTTTCCGAGAAGCCCATCTGAGGCGAGCGCCAAAAAAATACACCCCAATTTTTAATTTGCACATTTCTAACATTGACTACATTTTGACGTTTTTAATAAAAATAATTTCAAAACCGTTCTTAACCCTGATAATACCAAGTGGGGTGCACCTGTACCCCATTAAAGGTATCTATGGCCACTGCTCTAAAATTAAAATTGTGATTATATCCACGTTACATGTTATTGTCGCTCATATATTCAGAAAAGCCATGCTCTCTTATCAAATGCTCTCTTACTCAAGTTCCGCAATTAGGAACAAAAACCTACTCTGGGGTACATGTGTACCCCACTTGGTGCTTTATCCTTTATCCTTATATTTTAGAGTCATAAATTCAACATTTTTACTTTCTCCATAAACGAGGTATATGGAGAAAGTATTGTTTTCATGAAAAAATCGAATTCGAGATTCCGAACGGAAATACATGTTTTAAGGTGCCCTGAACACGTTCTGACTAGTTTCGCGATGATGTCCGTCTGTCTGCCTGTATGTGATAGATTTTTGTGGGCGCTCTAACTCAATAACTGTCAAACAGATCAACGCAAAATTTTATATTTTACGTTTTTATAAAGGTAAGAAGATCTGATTAGTTTTTGGTAAAAATCGGTCGACCGGAAGTGGGTGGAGAAAGTCATGTGTTGCCCACGTAAGTTTGTTTTCTTTTTATATTGCTTAATGCATATATAGTCACTAGATGTCTCCAACATTAGCAAAGGAAAACATTGTACGAATGACTCAAAGGACGCTTGGTAGTATCCCTAGGAGTGCTATAAAGCACATGTTGGAAGTTGTACCGGAACTTGATGTTGCTAACAAATAATATATTAAAAATCACCAGATTGGAAGGTGTGGTCAGTGTGAGAGGATAAACGATAGGAAATCAAGAGTGAAGTGCTTCATTTGCGGCAAATTCAGAGAAGAGTCAGATCCGTTCGCCATGTGTTGGGGAATCAAATGAGGCACTTTATAGAGAGACATTTTTGTAACGGGTTTCAAGTTTCCAAAAATTAATAACCCATGTTTGTACTATTTCTACGCATGTAATAAGCATCTGCTGTCAATTTCTGCGCGATATGTATTATGACTTAGAACACTATGGGTTGTAAATGTTGATGGATTAAATTGAATATTTTTGACAATGATTTTGAAATGACTAAAATAAATAGTCATGAATATATCTGTATGCATGTTAATTTTGTTTTATTAGATTTACGAATGTAACAGCATCCATTCCATGCATAAACAACAAAAATGTATGAAATAAACAATGTCATGCTAATATATATATATATATATATATATATATATATATATATATGGGGTACAATTTACCCCATTTGGTCTGGAGGGTAGGTAAAATATCTTGGTATTAGCAGGGTTAATGATATTTAAGTGAGTCAAATTGACGCAGCGTTACCAATAAGGCCCTAAAAAATAGCGCTGCCATTCTAGGATTAGTAATAAATAAATATGGCAAAAGTTACCTCCTATATTGATGGCTCCAGCCTTCCTCGAGGGACAGGACGGTTGGAATGCGGTGACGTCAGAGGCCTGGAAAAAAGAGAATGTGTTCATTAACTCCCGTTGCATAAAACCCATCATGACGTCAGAACACTAATCTACATGTCGTTTGATCTCTTTCGACGTCAATGATTGATGAAGTAATCTCTAATAATGTACTTTATCTTACCACCAACATATCTATATTATATTGAAGCCTCTTACTTATGACCGGGATTGGTGGGAATCGATTTGAATCGATAAATGTCGATAAACATCGAATTCGGAAAATATTTTTTAAATCGACGAAAATGGATTGTCGTCGGTAATTGTCGATTTTTCACAATTAAATTTTCTATGAAATTAATCGTCATGATTTTTACTTTCTCCAAATACGTAGTATAGGGGAAAGCATTGTTCTCATGAGAAAATCGACTTCGAGATTTCTACGAAAATACACGTTTTGAGGTCCCCTGAACACGTTTTGACCATTTTCTCAATGGTGTCTGTGTGTGTGACGGTTTTTTTGTTGGTGCTTTAACTCAATAACTATTAATCAAGTCAACGCGAAATTTTATATTTAACATTTTTACAAAAGTCACAGGAACTGATTAGTTTTTGGTAAAAATCGGTCAACCGGAAGTGGGGGTTTACTCTTGTCAATTATCCGTTATTTTGAAATATTTGCTTTAATATTTGATAAATGTAAAAATGTATTAGAATAAAAGTTGTAGGAAATTCCATTTTCTGCAACATTTGTTTGAAACATTTTTCCATATAATGCATTGTTTAAGAGATATCTTATATTTATAGCTGACACCACCACGCCACCTACCGACGACTATTGTTAACAATTGACGCTTAAGTTACGTCTTAGTAACGCTCCTTTTTCTTTCCTTAATTGTTGCAGCTTTGTGTGGCTATTTCCAATATCAATTTGAGTTTATTTCTGTTCTTTGTAAAGTCTAAAATTTTCTCGCAGTTTCTTAAAATATTTATTATTATCTAACCTATTTGGAATATTTAGAAATATTACAGATACGGAGAAAGTCATGTGGTGGCCACATAAGATATTTAGGCTGGTTTTTAAGCTTGTTTCCAAACGAAATAGCCTTATGAAATGGTCCTGTCTGTGTGTGTGTCCCCTACTAACAGCTGGCGCACCAATGGACCGATTTTCATGAAACTTGGTACGAGTCTCGTGTTGCCAGGGCCCACCCTCAGGCTGTATTTAATTCGGCGAAGATTGAAGTCCCTGGTTCGATTCCAGAAACGTTTTTTCCCCTATTTGTTTTACAAAGAAAGTCTCAAATCCATCGCGCAGAGATGTTTTCTTTTACACTTTAAAATATCTTAAAATTGCGATATCGGACAGAGGTCTGTACTGTTCTAAGGAGAAAATAATGTAGATTCTAATTCTTATCACCGAATTTTGATAATTGATCGTATTTTCTTGAATTTTTACTAAAACATAGCTTATTTGCGTTTTTAATCGCATTTTATCGGAATGTTGCCATGGAGACGATTATTACCGAACTCTGCTTGAGCATAGACGAGTGAACAAATGGGTTATTTTTATCTTTTCCACTCGACAACTCTTCAGCAATGAACAGTTGATCCATACATATTAGCGCATAAACAGTAACATTTATTGAATTCGTTTATTTTAAAAAATACGTGCAGAATAACACAATGGCAAAGGGAGATTTTGACATTGTATTTGTGATCCCTTATAGCCCTGGAGAAAAACAAACCTATTCGATCCTTACTGCAGCACAAATTCAATCGTCATGTTTGCGCTTTCATTGCTAGGTGAGAATTGTAATTATCTATGACACCCACAATCACAGCGCGTGATGCAATTAGTGTTTTGGATAGAGTAAAAATCATACATATTATCGGAAGAAAATATTGGTGGTGATGTTTTCGTAATATGCATGATATTGAATATTAGGATAAGTTAAATTATACGCTTATGGGAATAAACTTGATGTTATTCGATTAACGAAAAATGAAAACAACATAATTCCGCAACTCGAATTATCTATAACTCGAATAATTGTTGCATTTATCTGAGATTCGAGTTATATAAGTTCCACTGTATATATAAAAACATTTGAAAATATATCACCATAACTTTAATTTTATATTACTCGAATAATTATTGCTTTTCCTTGAGATTCGAGTTATGGAAGTTCAAATGTAATTCGTCATGACGGCATTAATTTCCATTGAAAGCATTAAATCACCGCAATCGTAATTTATAATATCTGATCCCCTTAAAAGCATTAAGGTCGTTGCCATGGTATTTAAAAATTTTCATTGTTGAAAAGAAGAAAAAAAGTCGGACTTTTTTCCGATTAAAAGCAGATATTTACGCAAATTCGGTATGTATTTGAATTCTGCCTTCAAAAATTAAGAACCCCGTCCTTTCAGATAGACAACTTTTCTCTTCCGGAACACGTATCTCGATTTAAAGTAATTTATAAATGCATTTTTAGAAATCTTGCACTGAATCCCGTGCTTTTGTTATTGGGTATTGAAATGGAACATTGGGGTTCAAAAGACCCCTTAAATATAAACTTTTTTGTGATTTTTCTCGTCGGTTGTGCCGCTCGACCTACCAACATGACAAATTTCATATTTTTAGCCCTTCTAGAAGTACCTTACTGACACAGTCGGTGAGTGAGGCACAAGTAGCTATATTATTATAGATATTAGGGAGATGCCCGTTGAATTTCAACGGGAAAGGATTTTGAGAAATTAAAAATGAACAAATAAATATGCCTTGACTTTCTTTGGATGGAAATAAAACAAACTTTCGTTCTTTTAGGAGTTCGTTGCTTCAAGTTTCGAACTCCTACGATGATTCTAAGTACCTAATTTTAATTTGCGAATGATTAATGTTCTACATTCAAATGTACTCCTCCTCGTAAATAACGCAACGAATGTTGTTTACACTGGTTGCTATGAAAACAATTTCTCTCTCCTTCACTCTCTCTCGTACTAATTTTAAGAGCATTGAAAGCACGCTTTCACCCATAATGATTGAAATAACAATAGGAATTCGAGGTTTAACAATGTAATGGGTCGGCATGGCAACATCCCGTTAAAATGGCTAGATTTCTCCAAAATATGTGAATAAAACGTTTAACACGAGGAATTTCGAACTGTAGGCGGGAATAGATGAACAGAATAAGAAACTTCGCAGTTTTTTCTTTAAAATGGGCCAGATCCGAAGATCATAGGTTGATTCTTTCTAATTTAAATCTCAAAAAGAATAAAAGCCTGCAAGTCAAAAAGTCGATTTTTACGTGTTATCATATGGGAAATGGAAATGCCTACCTCGGAGTCGAACCTAGGACTTTTTTCGTGATTTATTTTCGTCATCATCTTACAATATGTGAATCGATCATTCCCGCCAAATATCAAAAATTAATCTACATCCATTATCGAGTTATTCGCATTTTTATAGCGTGACAGAGGGATCCACAAATGGACAGAAGTAGCCTTTTATTATTGTTAGATAAGTCAAAAACTATAAAGCCTTTATATTGTGTATTATAATGGTTAGGTGGAAGAAGGGGCCATATGGCCTCAACCTCGCCGTATTAACAAATAAATAAATAAGCCTTGTAAAATGCATCAAAATTAAACGTCGACATTCTACGGCGATTTTTATGAAAAATAAACGATTTTAGTCTTTGTTTTGTGAGAAAAATAAAAATATCCGACGTGACCACCACGGGACTTGCTCCATACCTGTAATATTTGTAAAAATTCCGAATAAGTTAAACGCCGATTAGTATTATAAGGAATTGCGAGAAAAATTTAAAGACTAGATAGAACAGAAATAAACTAAAACCGTAGTAAAATGATAACGCCACGGAGTCCATGTAATTGAGACAATAAAAAGGTGCATAAAGTGTATAGAATAATTGCCGGTAGGTGGTGCGTTTGTGGCAGCAAAAATATTTAGTTTTTAAAATATCTCTGCATAATATGGGAAAATGTTTCGAACAAACAGTGTAGAAAATCAAATTACCTACAACTTTTATGCCAACACGTTTTTACATTTATCAGATATTAAAGCAAATATTTCAGAAAAACGGATAATTGACAAGAGTAAACACCCACTTCCGGTTGACCGATTTTTACCAAAATCTAATCAGTCCTTATCCCTTTAACAAAAATGTGAAATGTACAATTTCGCGTTGATCTGATTAATAGTTTTTGGGTTAGAGCGCCCACAAAATTCGGTCAAAGAGACACAAGACATCGAGAATATAGTCAAAACGTGTTCAGGGGATTTTCAAGACGTATTTCCATTGAACTCTCGAATTCAATTTTTTTCACGAAAACAATATTTTCTCGATATATATATATATATATATATATATATATATATATATATATATATATATATATATATATATATCATCATAGGTAGTCTGTCCGTAGACAGGCCCGTGATTATTCATGGTTAAACCTGGTTCTCCAAATACTCCTATTTTCCGCTCTCCTCTTCATATCTTGATAACTCTCTTTCCCTTTCAAATCGTCTATCAGCTGAAACCTTTTCCTACCTCTTTCCCTTTTCCCATCTAGTTTTCCTTCTATCACGTCTTTAATCATACTCTCTCTCCTCAGGTAATGTCCAACCCAGTTAGCCTTCCTCTTTCTGATAGTCTGTATAATCATTCGCTTCTCTCCTATTCTTCGTAGCACTATATCATTTTTCATCCTATCTGTCCATTTCATTTTCAGCATTCTCCTCCAAGTCCACATTTCAAAGCTTTCCAAGTATTTGATCTCATTTTTACTTAGCGTCCATGTTTCTGCCCCATACAATGCTATACTCCATACGTAGCATTTTATCAACTTCTTGCGGATATCTTCCCTTATATTCCCTGTAAGTAGTTGTTTCTTTCTCCTGAAAGCCGCTTTTGCTTTTCCTATTCTAGTTTTGATCTCATCCGTACATTTTGCCTCTCGTGTTATGATACTTCCAAGGTATTTATATCCTGAAACTTGTTCTAATGGCTTTCCCCCAATAGTTATGTTCAGATTCTCTACTTTCCCCGATATTCGAATGACCTTGGATTTTTCTGTATTTATTTCCATGCCGTATTTTCTACCTGTTATCACTAGTCTATTTATCATTTTTTGTAGCTCCTCTTCCTTTCTTGCTACAAGTACTTGATCATCAGCGTATTTTACTGTTCTTATAATCCTTCCTCCAATTTTGAAATCCCCTGTGCCTTCTAAAGCTTCTTGCATTATATATATATATATATATATATATATATATATATATATATATATATATATATATATATATATATAAACCGTCGAAAACTAGCAAGCCTAGATATTATAACATGTATGAGGATAGTAACGTTCAGGTGCTTCCATATGAGCTGGAGACTTGAAATTTTGCACGATTACAGGATTTTGGTCGCAACCAAACAGAAAAATCGAAATTTCCAAAATTGTTCATTTATTAGGAACCCTTTTTTCCCCCGTTTTCCCATTAAAGTTTAATAATTTTCATCTCGGACACTATAAGTCGGAGGCAGGCGCTGTCGCGAACTTGTTCTTACAGCAGATATAGAATAGAATTCATTGACACATTACATTTACATAGTTTCAGCACAAGTCCGCGAGTAACTACATCTCTCGTCAATAACACACATACGGTATCTGCCACAGATGTCACAGACACCCGAAATTCCCACTTATAACGAGCACCCACGTATAACACGCAGCACTGATTGAATAGTGAATCGTTCAAAAAGTTTTTCAATCATACTACTGCATTTCGCAAGTTTCTCCCGAAAAAGAAATTTGAGGTACTTAAACGGCTATAGAACATAATTTGCTAGTCGATAACGAAAATCATTCCACCGATTTGCTTTCCCGTTTTATTTCTTTCGTAACCAAAACGAGTTGTTTTTTGTATAGATCGTTAAGATCTATTCACCGCCGGAATTCAGTATCATCAGATAAAGGCGAAGATTTGTCAATTGAAAATTTGACTGATTTGTTTTTTAAATGAAATCAATGATTTTCACTTGAATTGTGAGACCGAAATTGAAGATTTTGATGGTTTTGATTCATAACGAATTAATGACAAAAACCTGTAAACAATTTGCTAATTTTTACTTTCTCCACATACGTAGTATAGGGGAAAGTATTGTATTCTTGAAAAAATCGACTTCGAGATTTCAACGTAAATACACGTTTTGAGGTCCCCTGAACACGTTTTGACCATTTTCTCGATGATGTCTGTGTGTGTGATAGCTTTTTTGTGGGTGCGTTAACTCAAAAACTATTAATCAGGTCAACGCGAAATTTTATATTTAACATTTTTATATAAGTCGCAAGAACTGATTAGTTTTTGGTAAACATCGGTCAACCGGAAGTGGGTGTTTACTCTTGTCACCCGTTATTTTGAAATATTTACCTTAATATTTGATAAATGTAAAAATGTACTAGAATAAAAGTTGTAGGAAAATTAATTTTCTACAATCTTTGTTCGAAACATTTTTCCATATAATGAATTGTTTAAGAGATATCTAATATGTTTAGCTGCCACCACCACGCCACCTACCGACGACTATTGACGCTTAAAATTTTCTCGCAGTTTCTTGAAATATTTATTATTATTATGTAACCTATTTGGAATTTTTAGATACATTACAGATATGGAGCAAGTCATGCGGTGGCCTCATCAGATTTTTTTTATTAAGCCAAGTGTACGCATTTGGTATGATTTGTTTTCATATTCAGGGAGGAATTTGATTTGTTTATCCGACCAACCATGTTAACGTCGCTTGATTATTACATATTAAAGTTTTAATGCGACATACAGGGCGTGTTTAAGCCGAAAAATATTTTCGAACTTAAAAGTTTGCTTTGTACATTGAAAACACCGAATTTTTCCGTGAAATCTGCAGAGTTGACGCATCTTCGGAGAAGCTCTGCGTAGGATTCGACAGACGGCAGCAATTTAGCGAACACAAGATGGAATAGCCTGCTCGCTTTAAGGTTATCTCGCACCTTATTTTTTTCTTAAAAAACCGGCATTCCTTATGCATAACGCACACCGAGAAATTACGACAATTTTACAAGAAAGACTCGTACAAGGAGCGCGTTTTACATGGGAATTCACGGCACGCTATAATACAAGCGTTACGTTGAATGGTTCTCCACAATATACTCAGCATTATAGGATCTTTACTTCAAAATTATCTTTTAGATGAAATCAAACACACATTATTGTCTTTTATATATTCCCTTGCTGAATGGAAAAATGATTTAACAAAAACTCTCATTTTTTCGTGGAAATGTTTTTGCATCATTGCAATGTTATTCTCTAAATTTCATGGATAATTTATTATACGCGTTGATGCCAATACAACAGGCGCGATTTTCCAGGATTTGTTGGAATAAACAGGTATTCTCAGAGAACCCCTCCGGATCTTGTCATTTCATTAGAAAAAATCTGATGTGGACACCACATGACTTTCTCCATATCTGTAATATTTCTAAAAAAAATCCAAATAAGGTTAATTAATAATAAATATTTTAAGAAATTGTGAGAAAATTTTAGACTTTAAATAGAACAGAAATATACTCACACCATAGCCTTCTAATATTGGATATAGCCACACAAAGCTCCAACAATTAAGAAAAGAAAAAGGAGCGTTACTAAGACGTAACTAAGCGTCAATTGTTAACAATAGTCGTCGGTATGTGGCGTGGTGGTGGCAGCTAGAAATATAAGATATCTCTTAAACAATGCATTATATGGGAAAATATTTCGAACAAAGGTTGTAGAAGATGAAATTTCCTACAACTTTTTCGATTTTTTCATGAAAACAATACTTTCCCCTATACTATGTATGGAGAAAGTAAAAAAGAAATAAACAAAAAATATAATTTGAACCGCCAGGAGTTCTGAACTGTCGGAATGAATTTTTAGGGAAACAGCGAAAAGATGTTTTATTTTTATTTATTTATTCAATAATTCCACATACAGCTTTAGTAGCCATGTAACAGTGGAATATGTTAACAGTAGCATTAGACGAACACATACATCCATGCCCTAGATGGAGAAAAACCCACCTAGGCGGGATTCGAACCCGCGACCTTCGGATTGGCCGGCGAGGACGGTACCCCGCCGCCACCGAGACCGATCGTTCATTTGCTTTTTGGTTCATCGCGGGACTGGCGGGTTAGTTAGCGTTTGGGGCATTCAGTATTCAAGCCTACTTCTACAGGCTGTGAGCGAGTTTCTTCTGCGGCCAATAACTTTTCGACCGAAATTCGTAGTCCTACGAAATACGAAACACTTTATGCTCTCCTGTTATCCTGAAATATTATTTTTTTAAAAACATCGATAAACATTTTTTCTTGTATTCTTTTGTGGTTTCGTACGAAAAATGATTTTTTTGTACATACGATTCATTGAATGTCGCTTATTTTTATAAAGCTCTATTTTTAAATCACATAAAATAACTTTGTTTTCTTTTAAGTATTCCGTTCGAAATTTTGTTTTGCCGATCATTGAATGCGCTTCAATTTCTCAAAAAAATTTATTTGCGGCAAAAACTAAGCAGTTTTTCTTGTATTCCTTTGAAATTTATTTAAATAAACGTGCCTAAAACTCAATTGAGGGTTTCTATTTGTTGCCGTTTAATTACCGGATAAACGGTCAGCTGATGACCTTTCAACCGCAAACCGGTTAGCGAAAATTTCCGTTAATTGAAAGCCCTGCTTACGGATCGTATAGGGCTTAGAGAACGCACAATTGCGATCATTACACGATTTAAACGCGATTATAACATTTTAATAATTTTGATCTCGGAAACTGTAAGTCGCGGGTAGGCAGGTGCTGCCACGGACTTTTTTGGTAACGTAGATACGTAATCGGATGAGGCAAGTCACCCTAGCGCCACCCGAACAAGGACCGCGTTTTCCGCTGTTAAATCGATATATTGTCGGTAATTAGTGGAGGAATCATCGCTGGTAAGATACGCCGAGTTGGAATCTATCCCAAAAGGCCATTAATATTAGGAGAGGCGGTCAAGATGGGAAATCCGCTAAGATAAGATTGCGAAGACAAGACACGTTTCTCACGATCAATCGATTTGATTCCACTGAAACACTTGAAAGAGATTAACGCCTGGAGATTATTTATTGCCTCGTGTCTCTGACACCGTTATAGAAGTGTATATCCCCGTGTTTTGTTTGCAAAACGACGAGAATATATATATATGTATATATATATATATATATATATATATATATATATATATATATATATATATATATATATAGTGGCGAAACCGCGTTACTTAATCTCGCGTTGTGGCGAATCCGCGTTACATAAACCCGCGTTGTAGGAGAACCAGACGTGGATGATCCTTATCATCCACCTTGACACCATTAACTCGTTAAGACGGATTAAGACTCGGCCTAAATCTGCAGTCTTAATCGACGGTAATCTTTTCAATACAATTGCGTCGCTGTTGTTGCCGTTGCGTGAAGACGTTCAAATCGTCGAAGCCTATCACAGCTTCTTCCATGACTCCACGCGCCGCATCCAATGTGCCGCTGACGACGCCTACATGGCGGCCGGCGATGGCCAGTGCACCCGCCGTCATCTACATCAGTGGTTCTAGCCCCCCTTCGAATCGAAAATAGTAAAAATAACAAACCGCATTGCAAACTTCTTCATTTTATGTAACTATTAATAATTTATATAACATAGGTTTACCAAAAATGCCCTGATAAAATTTCATTATTCGTGAAAACTTAATTTCTCGACATATATCACCTTGCATCCAAAACAATTGTGCGGCCCCAATGGAGGGCTGCGGCCCACAGTTTGAGAAACTGATCTATATGAATGCATCAGTGAGAAAGGGTTAGGTATCACGCATCTCGAGGAAGGTGTGGTTTCACATTACGCGTATTCGCCTTGCGCGGTTTCACATTGCGCTGTTTCACATTGCGCGGTTTACATTGCGAGGATTATCAATACGCCGATTCACTCTACGCGGATTGGCTTTGCACCGATTAACATGGCGCAGGTTCACTTAACGAGGAAACACTCCCCGAAAGCTCAAAATACGTGGGTTCACTATGCGCACATTCAAACTACGCGGATTACCTTTGCACGCGTTCACTGTACGCAGTCTCATTACGATGATTAAAATTACAAATATTCACATTGCGCGGTTTCGCATTACGAGGAATCATATTGCACAAATTCGCTGTAAGCGAATTCTGAGTACGAAGATTAATATTACTCAGAAACGCATTACGCGGACTCACTTTGAACGGATTCGCATTACGAAGATTAAAAATTACCAAGATTCCCATTGCGCGGTTTCGCATTACGCGTATTCACATTGCACCTATATTCACTGTGCAGGGATTCACAACTCGAAGATTAACATTATTAAGATTTTTCGACGTGCAGACTTACCTATTTTCTTTTGCAAAATCCTTACAATCCTTATCCATATAATACTCAAGTGTCCGTCTGTCTGTCACGGACGTTTAGGACATTTCCCGATGGAATTAAGAGCTGAAACTTTCACAATCGTTAAACCCCCATGAGGCGGTCTCTAGAAAAATCGAACATCCCGGAAAAAGTCCCGGATTCGACTCCGGGAGACGATTATATTTTCCCTTAACTTTACACGGGATTTTCGATTTTTTTTCATGGTGCAAGGTTTATTTCCTTCATTCATTAAAATATGTAAATATGGACCGAATTTCTCCATTTTTATTTTATTCGACGGCTAAAACTATCAAATATCTTATTCTTTCAATGTTTAGATGTTGCACGGAAGAATTTGTCCGAAACACGCATTTCTTTTCGAAATTTTATGGCTTTTTCGTACTCTTTCCGAGTGTTGTCAAGGCGACCCACACATTGTTGCCTACGATTGAATTTAGCGTCTATTAAACCTTCAAATAGACGAAAGAATTGCGTTATTCGCTTCGCGCTTTTAATGGAGCATCGATATTATTGTTGTAGCAACGTCAAACGTAATAGATTGGAACGTAAATAATTGCAGATAATTATTATTCAGTAAACAGCGTGCGGACTGAGGGCGTTATAAACGGCTGACTAAAAGAAAAAATCTTCTTTCTTTATTCCAATACTGGAATGTTATCTTTTTCGTAGGTAAAATCATTATATTCTACATGTTTAATGTTTAGCAGCGCAAACAGGCCTACGCGCCGGTTTAAAATTTGACGATAGGGAGAATATGGACTGTTATTAAGAAATGAAAAAGAACGCGCTGTGAAGCACAAGAAAATTGCGTCGGTAACAATTTCAGAGTAAAAAATGAAATAAATGGTTGAATTACTTGTGTGCGAAAAAATTGTATATACTACAGGGTGTTTCCGAGTTCTATTTACACTTTGAACATAGAGAAAAAAATAGAACAAAATATTTTTTAAGAAATTTTATTAATGAAATTTGTGCATGAGAATATGCCATTTTGAAATGTTAAAACCAGTAAGTAAGCTCATTATGTTTTGAAAATTGTGTCCTCCAAGTGACGACCATTTCGGCGCAGGCACTCTTGAAGCCTCTCCTCGAAGTTCAACATCACCTGCCGAACCATGTGTCGTGGGATAGCCAACACTTCTCGTCGTATAGCCTCCTTCAGTTCTGGCAAAGTTCGCGGTTTGTTTATGTAAACTTTCGCCTCCAAGTATCCCCAGAGAAAGTAATCACATGGGGATAGGTCAGGTGAACGAGGTGGCCAGGAAATGTCTCCCCGCAATGAAATGAGGTGTTCCGGAAACAAGCGACGTAATTCAGCTATTGCTGCTCTTGAAGTGTGGGCAGTTGCCCACACTCTTGCGTCGTCTTCGTAGCTCGGGTACAAGAAAAATGTGAACCATTTCAAGATAACGGTCAGATTTAACAGTGACCGCTACACCATAAGCGTCCTCGAAAAAATAAGGGCCAATCACTCCGAAGTTACCGACGGCACGCCATGCAGTCACCCGCTCACTATGTAACGGTCGCTCATGAATTTGGCGTGGATTTTCCGACGACCAGTGTCTAAAGTTTTGCTTGTTAACAAAACCGGACAAGTGGAAGTGGGCTTCATCGCTTGTTGAGACAATCACATCTTCCGCTAACACTTAAAGCATTCGTTCGGCAAACTCTCGTCTGGCAGCATAATCACGCGGCAGCAATTGTTGAGTGACCATAATTTTGTAGGGGCGGAAACTAAGAGTCAATGTTTAGAATTCTGCGAACGGACGAGAGCGACATATTGAGCGCAGCCGCTTGCTCACGCAACGATCGCCGTGGGCTTGCCTCCTCTGCTTGGCGAACACGTTCCACATTTTCTGGGGTAGTCCTGGCGGTTTCTTCATTGCCGGACCAGTTCCTCTGAAGGTGTTCACCCATTTCAATATTGTGGGCCTTGAAGGAGCGCGACCGACGTCGAAGTGCGTCCGGAATCTTATTTGCGCGACTGTAGCAGAATCGCCACTTTTAAAATTCGCCTCTACGGCAACCGCACGTTGCTCCTCACTCCACCGTTCCATGGTGGCAACTGAATGGCAAGGTCAGGCGGACACAATGAGACCCTCCCCATTATCCTACGTCACCCCCCTCCAATCGAGCGCCTCTCTGAAAGTGTAAATAGAACTCGGAAACACCCTGTATTTCGATAAAAAGATACAATTTTAAAGCATTCGTAACATAAAACTTTGAAAATAACTGCTGTATCTAATTGTTTTCCCTTCTTAAGATGGCATTCAAATACCGACTTGGCAAAATGTTTGTAACTGAAAAACAATTATGCAGATATTTTGTGTCCAACCATTACGGAGTTTCGTAAATGCGAATCATACTTATGGAGAGCTCATTAAGTACAACAAGGCAGATATTTTAATCCTCCTATATATATAATTTCGAATGTAAGTTCGTACGTAAACTTGACGCTGACGTCATCAATGGCAGGTTTTAACGCGTTTTTAACAAACTTCCCGATTATGTGGGAGGTTGAACTTTCGCAGGAATGTTTGATTCAGATATGAAAATTAAATGACGTGAAAAAAACGCGAAAGAAGACCCGGGTTCGACTCCAGGGAGGCGATTTCCGTTTCCCGTAAGATAACACCTAAAAAGCGACTATTTAAAGTGCGGGCTTTTATTCTTTTGGAAATCTAAATTAGAAAGAATTGACGTGCGATCTTCGAATTTAAACTATGTTTCAGGAAAATTAATGAAATGTTTTTATTCTATTCATCTTTTCCCGCCCACCGTTCGAAATCTCTCATATTAAACATTTAAATAACGTATTTTGGGAAAATATCGGCTTTTAAACGGGATGTTGCCTTGCCGACCACGTCATTGTTAAACTTCGAGAATAAATTGTTGTCTCAACCCGCATACGTGTAATATCTACGAGTGCATAGGAGTGTGTCTATAATTTGGGACTAGAAAGTATTTTCCAGAGAAAAGGAGGAAAAATGGTGCCCTAGTGCCTTAGTGATAATCAATAGAAATAAGATAAGCTATAATTTTAAATTTTTTCCCTTTCAATATACCGTGATATAAGACCAACAATGAGTAACTGTATTACATTATGACGACGGCATTAAACTATTAATAAAAGCCTTAATCTGTTGGTTGGTTTGTTGGTAGGAGTGCTATATTGGATTCCCCGTAAGAGGGATCTTAAATATATACCTCTTTCACACTTGCGGACTTATTTTCTTTAGAAAAATTAAATTATAAGTAATTGACGCACGATCTTCGGATAAGAAGCATTTTAAAGGAAATTGAATGAAGATTCTTATTCTTGTAATCGATTTTTGTTTTCGAATCGAATTCCCTCACATTAAAGCTAAAATATTCGAAAAGTTGTCAAAATTTTGCATTTTTATTGAAACGTTCCCTTGGCAATTAAACAGCATTGTTGTTCACACAGAAACTCAACATATTTGGTGAGTCCATAATAGCTAAATTTTATTTCGTAATAAAACGTCAAAGATGTTGTTAACTTACTTAAAAAATTGTGTACTCTTATTGTGTTATACTATTAAATATAAAAAATATATCAAAGTTAAAACCCGTTCATCTATCTTATCTAATGTTCGTATAAGTGTCGGATTTAGCTCGCTTCCGTCCAATATGGTTGAATATATCAAGTTCCAATTTTCCCTTTGAATTTCAAAGGGTGTTTACACTAGTTACCCTAATAAATTGCTGTAAAATCGCCGAAAATTAAAAAATGCCAAGGTGTCGAATATGTATCACTATTTTCCTCTCTGAGGTGATTTTTTTAGGCGCAGGCTACTGACTGACGTGACGGAGTTCTGCGCGTGCGCCAATAGGATGAGGTGGAAAGATTGATGCAAATTAATTGCAAGCGTAGCTGCAACGGGCTGATAGCAAAATTAGAAATTATCAACGGCCGATCTTGGGACAGGAACCATTTCAAGGGAAAAAAATCTGATGTGGCCACCACCGCATGACTTGTTCCATAGCTGCAATATTTCTAAAAATTCCAAATAGGTTACATTATAATAATAAATATTTTAAGAAACTGCGAGAAAACTTTAGATTTTACAAAGAACAAATATACTCAAACAATAGCCTTCTGATATTGGATACAGCCACACAAAGATCCAACAATTAAGAAAAGAAAAAGGAGCGTTACTAAGACCTAACTAAGCGTCAATTGTTGACAATAGTCGTCGGTAGATGGCTAAAAATATAAGATATCTCTTAAACAATGCATTATATGGAAAAATGTTTCAAACAAAGGTCGTAGAAAATAAAATATCCTACAACTCTTATTCTAATACATTTTTACATTTATCAAATATTAAAGCAAATATTTCAAAATAACGGATAAGTGACAAGAGTAAACACCCACTTCCGCTTTACCGACTTTTACCAAAAAATAACCAGTTCTTCGGACTTTTATAAAAATGTTAAATATAAAATTTCGCGTTGACCTGATTCATGGTTTTTGAGTTAGAGCACCCACAAATAGCTATCACATACACAACACACGCACACAGACATCATGGAGAAAATTATTAAAACGTTTCAGGGGACCTCAAAACGTGTATTTCCGTAGAAATCTCGAAGTCGATTTATTTTATATAATACTTTCCCCTATACTACGTATATGGAGAAAGTAAAAAACATTCTTATTCATTCCGTTCATTTTTGCCTTTGGATCGAAATCGCTCGAATTTTGCGTCGTATTTTATCAAAATACATCGATTTCACTAATAAGTTTCCTTGGCGACCGACGACATTGTTTACCTCGAGATACTGATTGTTGTCTCGATCCGCGCTAGCGCGTATATTGCCTTAACAAGACCTAATTCATATCCAAATGTTTATCCTTTCTCTCTCTCTCTCTTATAACTCCTCCTTAAAAGCAGCCCCGAGTAATATTTTTGTAAATAGACGAAATAATGTTTTTATAATTTTTTTTGTACATTACTTGTAATTAATTGGCGTTCATTGGCCTGCTTGTTTGTACCTAATTATATTTTATATATTATATTTTATTGTTACCATGTTCACTGTAAATTGGCGATAGCGCTGTATGTGAGCCTATTTTAGTAAATAAAAATAAATAAATAAATAAATGAATTTTTCTATAGATATAATTTTTGCGGTGAAATCGGACAAGTCGCGATAATTACATCTTAATCGACTTTGCCCGCATGGGCGTTCTATCGAAGGTCGCCATCAACAAATCGCACCCCTAGCAACGAAATCAAAGCGAAGGTTTTAACCAAGTGTAATACTTTATTCCGAGCATTTTCGAAATCGAACCTTAAAGTCGCGAATAATTAACGTCAAAAGGGTAAACGAAGACACACGATGTGTGAGAATTAACGCACGCCTTCCCACGCAATGTCGAGGGACTGTTTCGCTGAGACGTCAGCCGATTTCGATGCCCTTTTTTGAATTTCGCGATAAAATGTCGACTTTTCAAAACGTGGAAAAAATATTTTAAAAACATATTTGAAAAAGATGATACAAAACGGAATTTGCGATGCCCAACTTTGCGCTTAAATTAAACGCGGCTCTACAATTATTTTCGTTGGCTTTAATCACCGCCGGCGAGTTTCTCTTTGTGTTCCCAAATTTGATAATTTGGCGTCGAAAATTAATAAGAATGCGTTCGAACGGAAAACTGAAGTAATCGCGCGTATTTGCGCGGCAAAAATAACGCGCGTATTACATTAGACTAATAGGGAGATGCCCGTTGAAATTCGACGGGAAAAGGTTTTTTGTGTAATAAAAAACGAACAAATAAATATGCCTCGACTTTCTCTGGATGGCAAGAAAACAAAAACTTCCGTTCTTTTAGGCGTTCGTTGTTTCAAGTTTCGAACTCCTACGATGATCCTAACTACCTAATTTTAATATGCAAATTAATAATGTTCTACATTCAAATGTCTTCCTTCTCGTAAATAACGCAACGAATGTTGTTTACATTGGTTGCTATGAAAAGGATTTCTCTCTCTCGTACTAATTGTAATAGCATTCAAAGCACGATTTCGCCCATAAGAATTGAAATAACAATTGAATTTCGAGGTTTAACAATGTAATGGGTTTGCATGGCAACATATCGTTAAAATGGCAAGATTTCCCCAAAATATGTGAATTAATCGTTTTAACCTGAGAAATCTCGAAGAGTAGGTGGGAAAAGATGAACAGAATAAGAAATGTTATATATTTTTCTTTAAAATGGGCTAGATCCGAAGATCATAGGGTAATTCTATCTAATTTAGATCTCAAAAAGAATAAAAGCCTGCAACTCAAAAAGTCGATTTTTACGTGTTATCATATGGGAAATGTAAATGTCTTCCTTGGAGTTATATTCAAAACATTTTTCAAGATTTTTTCGACCACCTTAAAATATGTCAATTTAATATTCCTGCCAAATTTCAAAAATACGTCTCCATCTATTATCGAGTTATTTCCATGTCTTGCTTCAATTCGAACCCAGGATTTTTTCCAAGAATTGGTTTCCTCATCATCTTACAACGTGTGAATCGATCATTGCTGTCAAATTTCAAAAATGCATCTCGACGAATTAACGAGTTATTCGTATTTTTATGGCGTGACAGAAGGAGCCACAAAGGAAGAGAAAGTGGGTATTTTAAATAGATTTTAGATCTCCATTTCGGATAGTAGGCTAAAAAATATACACCCAAATATACAATCTTGAAGCATTCGTAATTTCGCATCCTTTTCGATTCGTTCACATGGCAATGGAAGCTTTGGTTTAGAAGACACAATCGGTTAACGTGTGAGTTTCGGCTAAATTATGCCCGTCGCACTAGAATTCCAACGGTAAATGGGAAGTTTAAATTTAATTATTTTTAGTCAGGCCTGTACGTCGATCTGACGGGAGAGTTCCACTAGCGACAGTTTAATCTGTGACTGGATTAATTTAGTCAGTACCACTTCAAAACGACCTTTAGAAGTTAGCCACAAGGTTTAGAATCCGAACAATCAGCTGATTCGCTACATTTGGCGATTTAACGAGACGACTAAACCAGGACTAATGCAGGCTGGTTTCCCAAAGTTGACGTTCCGAATTGGTTATTTACATTGACAGGAAATGTTTCAGTGTGTGTTAGTCATTCCAAGGAATTCTCATACCACAAATACCACTTGTAGTTCATAGTTTACCAAAGATGGAGCGAAATTGGAAAACAAATTAATAGAGCATTATCAGGTTTAAAATACTAAAAGGAATGTAAAAATCTCTTCCTAACATTATATTATTTTGCATGTATTTTTTAAAAATAAACGAATTTAATAAATGTTATTGTTTATACGATAAAACATGCATGGAACAACTGTCCACTGCTGAAGGGTAGCCGAGTGGAAAAGAAACTAACCCATTTGTTCACTCGTCTACGCTCAAGCCGAGTTAGGCAATAATCGTCTCCATGTCAACAATCCGTTAAAATGCTATTTAAAACGCAAAACCGCTATGTTTTAGTAAAAATTCAAGAAAATAGGAGCAATTATCAAAATTCGGTGTTATGAATTAGAATCTACATTCTTTTCCCCTTGGAACAGTACAAACCTCTCTCCGATATCGCAATTTTAAGATATTTTAAAGTATTACAGAAAACATCTCTGCGCGATGGATTTTAGATTCCCTACGTAAACCGAATAGGGGAAAAAACGGTTCCTGGAAACGAACCCGGGACTTGAAATCTTCGCCGAATAAAATATAACCCGGAGGTGGGCCCTGGCAGCACGGAGCCTCGTACCAAGTTTCAATGAAGATCCATTGGTGCAAAAGTTGTTAGTAGACAGACATTCAAAACCATTTCGTAAGAATCTGTTTCCCTTGGGAACCAGCCTAAGAAAACACGCAGCACACGACCAAACAATTTATGCTGCGAATCGTCTAAAAACCAAACGCTTGCTTCGGTTGCCAAGGCAGCGCTAAAACAAACGAATCACCATATCATCACACAATAAGGGGACGGGAACAAATATTACTCACATCACCGGATGTATCCTTGGTATTGATTGCGGCAGTCAACACGCCGAAACGATCCTCCCAAACTCCGTCTCGACCCAAAAAAAGGATAAATCCGACGGAAGCTCAGTCCCACGACACTATAAGAATGTCGGCGGCGGTTACGCAAAACCGCCGTTTGTTTATCGCCGGAGGGAGATCTTTCTTCAGTCACGATTCCGCCCCTCGAGAGCAGAAAAAACTTTCACCCGAGAAAATAAGAAACAGAGGACGGGCGAAATCCGCAACTCGCGTGGATTTTTCGGAAGAAGAGAGAGAGAATCGATTTTTCAAAAGGTTCGACGAGGGGTCGGTCACAAAACGCTAACTCACACGTCCTCGGCTCCAAAAGCCTTTAAGCATCTAAAACAACGGCAAAGCCGTTCTCAGGACAACGGTTTCTTTCCGATGAAAAAATATAACAAATCGGCGGCCGACGGTGGCAAATCAACGTTCGAAATTCGAAGGAAGCGAAAACGGACGGGTAAAGAATTTCCGACGGGATTCAACCGAGTCGGGAAGAAACGAATGATTTCACGGAGCTCGATCAAGCAGCATGGAATGGGTATCACATCACCACGTTCTCGCGAACACTTCCTTCGAACCAAAAGCGAATTTCGCCGCGAAATATATACCTCGTGCGTTTAAAAAAAAAGGGTATTGACAAAAACCATTCACCTAGTCACATCTGTAGACGACACAAATGCTGTTTTCTTGTACACACACAAGTACCCTATGCCAATCGTAAGAGTCCTTAGCATTGGGCACTGCAGCTATCCAACTGGACACTCGAGAGACCTTCGCCTAGGGGAGGTTTCAAAATAACTCCAAATTGAGCCGACTACCTATATCCCTAGGACGCGTGGCGCAATATTTACAACGCGTGCGTGCACCTTTGGCGAAAATAAAAAGACAAATTCCCCACGCCGAGTTGCCATGGGTTACCCGATGAATCACGCCTCGACCCCGGGACGTCACGAAAAGCAGTCAGGGTGGATAGATGCGTTATTATAAACTCGAAGAATCCAAGTAACGTCGCAATATGTGGCTAATTCCTCGAAAAAATCGGTAATTTCCGAAGACACACACGCGACCTCACGCCAGCACCAACACAGACCGTTTCGACTAGAACGGGTTTCGCCCGGCAGATGGCAGGATATTCCAGAGGACACCATCGGCTGCCAATTGGCTACCGTTGTGTTTCTTTGTTTTTTTTTGAAATACCTTGACCTGCCTCAACGTTTACACGTTATAATATTTGCAGTGCAATATCTGAAGATAGGATATGAATCGTTTACGATACTGTTGTGTACTGTGTGCAATATTTCGCAGACAGATTAGAGTAACTAATTCTGTTAAAAATAGTATCGGAGCGAGGTTTGTTCTAAGGGGGAAGTAATGTAGATATTCTAATTTTTACCGCAGAATTTTGATATTCGGTCGTATTTTCTTGAATTCATAATAAAACGTAACGTTTTTGCATTTTTAATCGCATTTTATCGGACTGTTGCCATGGAGACGATTATTGCCGAACTCGGCTTGAGCATAGACGAGTGAACAAATGGGTTATTTTATTTCCACTCGACTACCCTTCAGCAATGAACGGTTCATACATACATACATATTTGCGTATAAACAATGACATGTATTAAATTCCTTTACTTAAAAAATACATGCAAAATAATATAATGTTAGAAAGAGATCTTGGGATTGCTATTAGTATTTTAAACCTGATAATGCTCTATTTATTTGTTTTCCAAATTCTCTCTATAAACGATGAACTACAAGTGGTATTTATGGTATGAGAATTCCTTGGAATGACCGACGCATACTGAAACATTTCCTGTCAATGTAAATAACCAATTCGGGACGTCAGCTTCGAGAAAGCAATAGTCCTGCTTTGGACTTCTTGTCAAATCGCCAAATGCAGCGAATCCGCTGATTATTCAGATTCTAACCTTGTGGCTAACTTCTGAATGCAATTTGAAGTTATGTGGCTTGGTACTGACGAAATCATTCCAATCGCAAACCAGCTGTACAAGTGGTGGAACTCTAATCGACGTGCAGGCCTGACAACATTTATATTAAAACTTCCCATTTGCCGTTAGAATTCGTTTATTTAAAAAATACGTGCAGAATAACGTAATGGAAGAAAGAGATTTTGGCAATATTTTCCGTATTTCGAACCTGATAATGATCTGTTGATTTGTTTTTCAATTTTTCTCTGTCGTTAACAAACTGTGGACTACAAATTGTATTTATTTTTTAAAGGAATTAAATTGTATAACGGACTAAACTTTGATTTAAAAAATACGCATAATTTAAGTTTGTTTAGAAGAAAACTTAAACAACGGGTCCAGGTCCAAAGTGTTTAAATAAGTGTATTGGAAATGCATTTCATAGTTATTATTATTTTTTTAAGTGAAATGTAACAAGGTTGTGAAATAATTACATATACCTGCATGTACCTACTTGATTTATTTTGTATTGAATTGTACTACATGAATAGCTTTGCTAAATAAAGGCTATTATTATGGTATGAGAATTCCTTGGAATGAATGACACACACTGAAACCGGCGCAGGATTTACACACAGGCAACTGCCTAGGGCGCCAAATTATGAAAGTGGCCTAACACTCAAGTGTGAAGGCACCAAATCACGAAATGTATCTGATCATAAATGGAGCGAAATATTTAAGGGACACCAGAATTTGACTACAGTGGAAAAGTTTTTCACAACTATTTTCAGCATCGTTAATTTTTATTATATTTTGAAAGAGGCAAAGGCGTGACAGAAAGCAGTGCCTATGGATGCCAACGACTTAAATCCGGCCCTGACTGAAACGTTTCCCATCAATATAAGTAATCAATCCGGGACGTCAACTTTTTTTGAAATCCAGCCTGTGATTATTCATGGTCTGGACTTATCTCCATCCTACCTTTGCTGTATTTAATTGTTTGCATTCAATATTTTGCTACGTGCAATTCTTAGTCGACACAAAATTCCTGTCTCAGTGTTATGGTCTAGAACAGGGATGGCAAATATGTGGCGCGCGTGAGCTCGTATTTTCTGCATAAAATATGAAGTGTGTCAGAGAAGGAATCGACCAGTGGCACGTGGAAAAAATTTCTGATCGTTCGCATTATTTTCTTGGCACACGGCACAATAACCACTTGCTCATTCCTGGTCTAGCACAGACATAATGTGATTAACTTTAATTGTAAAAGATGCAATTAAGTTGATTTTTATTTGATACCCTATGTTTGTTTATATGTATTTTTTTATTCTTATAAATGCTGCCGTAATTTGCTTACCGAGTGTGACGATGATATCAATCTTGAATGACTATATAATGTACCTATGTTATCCGTGACATTGTGATGATAAGTATAAATTACTGTGTATTTATGCTGAAAAAGGGCTGTCCTTGTGAATAAAGTATTATTATTATCCCAGAGTCAAACCTTTGTTTGCTAGTGAGTTTTTTGGTAAAAACTATATGTATTTAAGGTGAACAGAGGACCTCTATTTTTTCAGATTTATCCTCTTTAAAAATAACGTCCTCTCATCCGAGGTGAACAGACTTTAATCCTCTCGGGAGTACAGCACTTCTTTCAGTGACTTTGTCCTCCCGAAAATCATATTATATGTGTGCTCCTTTTGTACTGCTTAAAAAAAAACCATTTACACCTTTGCAAACTCACAATCATAATAATATAATTTATTTCACCACTGGCAAATGCATTTGCATGGTTTCATCACTGGATATTACAAAATCAAGACAGGAGGGAAACAAAATACAGAGCAAGCATGTCTGTGAAGTTATATGCGACATGAATGGTATACCGTACATAACTTCACGCACACACAGCGCAAGACACTGATCAATAACATAAAAGATCAAAATAAAGGCAAAAATTCGCACATAATCATCAAGGTATTCACAAAGACTGCAGTATTGTTTACAAATTGTTTTACTACTTATGTACTTGGATCACTTATATTTACACCTTTATTATTATTAGCGTGTTACTTATTATACTCAGTGGCGGCTCGTAGCTAAAATTAGTGGGGGTGCTGCTCCAGAAAATTTTTAGCCTTTGTTTTAAAATTGTGTAAAAGGAAAAAAACATGCATAAAAAGAAAATTTATTCAGGAACTTGATAAAATCTTAACAAAAAAAAACCAAACATTTTTTACTTACTTGAACTTAAATTGTTCCAGTTCAAGCTTGATCTATTCATTTAAAAATGAAATCCATTCTTCTTGTTTTAATTTGCGCAAAAACTTCAATAATTTTCTCCTTGATCTCTGGATGACAATAGAGGACATTTTTCTCCATTGAAAGTACTGCAAGCGCATTTAGTCTTTCCGAATTCATAGTGCTTCTTAAAAAAGTTTTTATTCTTTTAAATGTTGAAAAGCAGCACTCTGCCTCTGATGTAGTCATGGGAATTGTCAAGAGGATTTTTATCAGTTTCGTAGTTTCACTAAAAACATTATCTAGATTATTTTCCAAGATAAATTTCAGCAGCTCAATTAATTTGCAATATTCATGAATATCAATCCTACAATAGAATACTTTTAGTTCAGTTTCAAGCTTTTCTTTGTCAATCATGGGATAAGCTTCAGTGGTCAGTACTATCTCTTTTGTGGGATGTTCATTCTTAAATCTAGTGAAGCATTTCTTGTTGAACAATTTAGCAGCTACTACGTGTTTAGTGGAAGAATATCTGTCCATTATATCAACACATATATAGTCACACACTTCCTTAGCTTCTGCCATGAGTGTCTTTGAAGGATTCTCACAGTTCTTTGAGTTTCTCAATTCTAAAATAGCAGTTTTGAAATTTGTTATATATTCATTAACTTTAAACACACTAATTTCTCGAGATTGCATTTGGTTGTAAATTATTTCAACATGAGGCATAATCTGATGAAAAAGCTCTAACCAAAACTTGAAATTATCATCATTCTGTTAAATAAAAGAACCGAAAAAAATGAATCAAATAGAATAGCTGGAAGCAGAATAATAATCTAATTCTACACTCTTCTACACTTTATCACATTCAAGAATATGGTACACGGTTTTTAAGCAGAACACACGCTGAGTAAAAAAAAACTTCCTTCCACCATCACGCCAGAGCCGGCACTGCGAGAGCAACAGTGCTCTCTCTACCTGGCAGTCCCGCCTTCCTCCCCACCCCCCCTCCTATGTGCGCATGCGCACAACAGTCAAACGCCACGTCGCTGTCACTGTGAAGCGCACAGTTCCATACAAAGATTTTTGTATCTTTTTCATAAACTGGGGGATGGCTACTGAAGTACTGACATTAAGCTTAAAGTAATATATATTGTACTACAAAAATAGAGAAAGAATTGAAGAAAAAAGGACTCATTATATTAAATGTTATCGATAATATCAAGTGGAAATAGGGGGTGCTGCAGTTCCGCAGTGCCTATACACGAGCCGCCACTGGTTATACTTGTGTTTGCATTCTTTATATACTTTTATTATGCATTTATTATTTGTATATGTTTTATATTATTACATATATTATTTACAAATTATTATATTTTTTGTACTTTCATCATTTATATTATTATATGCATTGTGTACCTGCTTTTTATTAGCAGTAATAATTTTTATTATAATTTCTATTGACAAGTCGATGGTACTATATCCTAATTATTTTCAGCATTTTTATTATTTACTACCTTACCTTTTGACAATTATTTTAACACTATGTATTTTGAGTTTGCCTGTTGAAATAAATAAATAAATAAAATAAGTTTTCTTCAGAAAGAACTTCTTAATTTTACTTTTGTACAATTTGTAGAGTGAAACTGATTTTATGTCCCCAGGTAATTTGTCATTAATTGCAGAGGCTGAATGGTGAGGGTCTCTTTGACAGAGTGCATTATTGTAATCGTTAATGTTGAATGTTAAACAACGAACGGGTGAAATGCCTATGGTATTTTACATTTGTGGGGAAAAGTTTATTATATTGATCTAACAAAAATTGTATGGCTCAAAACGTAAATAGGTGGTTGAGTTAAGATATTGAGAGTTAAAAATAATAAGGGTTTACCATGTGTACGGTAAGATACTCGACATAAAGCTTTGACAGCTTGTTTCTGTAAAGAAAAGTCTTTTCTTAGCCATCACAAGGTCAGATATTTGATGAAATTTGTATATATATATATATATATTCCTAAGTCTCTTTTTATGCATGGACAGCTTTATGTGGCTTTTCCAGAGTAAAAAGTTTGAATTCTGTTCAAGTCTTTGGTGAAAGATTAACTAAAAACCCTATATTTAAAAAAGTATTGTGGGAATTAAGTTTTAATTTAGTCAAAAATGTTTTGCGGGTTTCAGCTAGTGTATATATATATATATATAGAGTTTTATATTATTACATATATTATTTACAAATTGTGTTATTATAATAACATAAATGCCGTTAATTTTAAAATTAGGGTTGGTCAAATGATAATAAATACTTTAAGAAACTGTGAGAAAAATTTTAAGACATAACAGAGATAAACTCAAACCATAGCCTTCTGGTAATGGATATAGCCACGAAGCTCCAACAATTGAGAAAATGAAAAGGAGCGTTACTAAGACGTAACTAAGCGACAAGTGTTCACAACAGTCACCGGTAGGCAGGGCCAGATTAAGTGGTACGCAAAACCAGCAAGTGCATGGGGCCCAGACGGCAAGGGGGCCCAGACGGCAAGGGGACCCACACTTGCAATAATCTGATACTTGTCTCCATTTCTTTACCTGTATCAAAACCCACACTTTTCTGAGTAAAACCCCTTCTTTCTTTCTTTATAATTCCAAGTAATCCATATTGTGTAAGACTGCATACGGGGCATAGTAGGAATAAGCATCTACGGTATAGCACATGTGGCAGGCATGATTGAAGAATTACATGTACATGAAATAATTGATTAACTATATACTATATAAAACAAGGTAAGTTTTCTTATTTGAAAATTTTGTATATTATTCCATTATTTGTTATTTTGTGTTAAAATCAGAATAAAATACAAGTTTATTGCTTAATTTCGTGAAATTTGCGTGTAGTCAATGGGTCTTTTAATCTGGCTCTGACAGTAGGTGGCAACTAAAAAATTTAGTTTTTAAGAAATCTCTTACACATTATATGGTAAAATGTTTCGGACAAAGGTTTTAGAAAATTAAATTTCCTACAACTTTTATCCCGGTACCTTTTTACATATATCAAATATTAAAGCAAATATTTCGAAATAATGGATGTGACGAGGTAGTTCGCACGGCTCCTGGGAAGCGTTGCAGCCACAGCGAACAAGACTCGTGGTGAGATTGCAGTGAACTTGGAGCGTCCCAGGTTTTCATGTAAGGGGATAAGTAGGTGGGAAAAATTGGAATTACGTGTTCACAATGGCTCTTGTGACGTCACCGAGGGATGTCCCTCACCCCCTTCCCGTTTTAATACGATAATAGTAATAAATACTATAAATCCGATGGAAATTAGAATTGGACTTAAATGAAAAAATCTTGGATTGCATTTAAGAAATCAAATTTATTAGCGCATATCACGCATTGCGAGAGTGGAAAGTCATTGTAAAACTACAAAACAGCGAGGTATTTGTACATAAATACAACAGATATAAAAATTAATAATTGTAACTAACTCTTATAACGTTAATTGACCTTTATTGCCTGGAGACACACCTACGGGAAAGTCACACAAAAGACGGAAAATGTCAAACATCCGCGTAGAGAACGAATTTGTGGTTCGGCCGAAAATCTATGGCAAAGTGATTTCCATTCTTTTCGCCATTCTTCGGTGAAAGTGTTTGTGCGGGAATCTTCTGTTCCACCTGTAAGAAGAATGGAAATGAATTTCTAAAAATGTCAATCATTAAGTATAAGAATTATCTACATGCTAAACCTAAAGAAATTGAGGCAGGGAGCAATGGGCATGCTTCAAATGTCGCCCTAAACCTAACTCAAGGCCACTTGTGGTTTATAAACAAGTTTTTCTATGAGGATCACATCTTATTGCGCAACAGAATTCCACTCTATTTATTATCTATTATAAACACAGTTGTATTTACTGAAGATCAAGTGCTCTTAGCAGTCACAGGCCATTTAAGATCTCTATGTATTAATCAAATAACAAGAAAAACTTTCGATATGGATATTTAAATTTCTAGATCGAAAATCAAATACTTCTAAATACGTTTCGAAACAAGGAAAGAAGAATTACCTTAACGTCAAGGAATACAAGAAAACAATTTTTGTATGTAATTCGAAATATTTAAGAAAAAAAAACATAATATACAATAATCAAAATGAGGCATCGATACCATATACTTATGCCATTCTATTACAAGCACAATTCTATTCCCGGGCGGCTACGTTGCAGTTGAACTTCCAAAGGATTCACTATAATCTACGAATAACCACGAGGTTTTAAATAGAAATTTCAATTACTCTATCTAAAATTACAGCTTATTTTGTGAAAATCTGACACGTACCATATACACGCCTAGGGCAATGGATGGCACAGCTAGCTGAAGCAAGTGAGGCTTAACACCCAAAATCGAGAAACACTCCTCAAAATGCTTCTCGCACACATGGAAACGAGAGTAATTTCCCTTCTTCCTTCCTAGGAGATTTATCCAGAGCAGGTATCTATTAAGAAAATATAAGTGTATTATCACAAAACGCATTCACATACACACTGGAACAGCTAAACTATTGGATCCCCCGAGTTTTTTCGTACAAAAATGAAATGGGATATCTCATTTTGTTACAATAACAAATAAAATATAATCTTCAAGCTATAAGAACAGTTTAAAACATAAATTTAACTAATGAAACATAGAGATAAATGTGATAAGTCAAACAATAAATTTCATACCAAAGCATTACCAAACTACTTGGAAGCCATGTTTTATTTAAATTAACGTAAGTCTTTTGTTATTCAGGAAACCTAAAGCCCTGTTCACACGATCCTTCACTTTACAATCAAGTTAGACTATAAAGATGCATCAGTCACCTTAGTTCACGTGTTGGCCGTACGAATGACGCTAGCATCGTCCTTATTTTTGGAAATGGGTGCGTACCCGATTCAAAGTGACTGATGTGAAAGCAGGGGGAGGGAACTCCCATGTTAAAATCGTGGTCTTAGCTGGCTAGTACAAAAAGTTGGTGAAGGCACTGGCTAGCTGGCGCTGCTGTTGCGTTGACGTCATTTTTACAGCCAATCGAAGCGGAGAACAGGCAGCTAGCAGACGAATTTCAGCAGCCAATGGCAGCTTCGTACAGACGGCGAGCGCAATTTTCAAAAATCATACACCAATTTAGTTTTATTCATTATTTTACAATCAATGACGCTAATTTTTTTATTTAGCAAATCAAACCTTTTTACGAATCACGTAACCAGAGGAGTAATGGGTGAGAATATAAAGAATAATAATTTAAATTTAAATAGTTTTATTGCAGAAGAAATATTGTACATATTTACATATAACAAATATTAAATGGAATTGAACCACATAGGTCAATTATTGTTCAATAAATATAGGAAACATGCACACATTGAAAAAATAATACAGTAGAATGTTTGTAACAGACGAAAGAATAATTAACATATGAAAGCTGCAGAAGCCAGCCACCAGACAAACATCATAACAATAATAAAGAAACAAGTCATGACAAAGTATGAACAGAAGTGACTTTTGCCAGTCTCAATGAATCAATAAGCATAGGAACCCATTCTCGGCACCTGGAATGATAACATTACAGAATTATTAACACTTCAACATATGCATCAAATACAACTTTGCTCCTAAAGAGCCTAAAGTGAAGATATGCATCACATGAAAACAAGCCATAGTGAAGTATCTCGTTAAATGGTTACTATTATTAAAGTTGAAAATGCTGAGATACATATCTAACTACAGTAATAACTCGATATGCGAATAATCTGTACACTAAATAAGTGACCTTTTTACTACAGGTAGTCCACGATATACTCGCCGTATCTCGAAACGAGAGGTTTCAAGTTAAAAATTGCAATCCCATAACAATAATAATTGTTATTCATCCCAGGACATATACATATATGTATAGGATGTCAAATTGGCTGTACTTATTATGCAATAGATATAAGGCCACAGCCATTCTTAGGAATAAACAAACACATCCGAGAGAAGGTTCTCAGTCACTTATTAAAGGATCAAAAATAACAACTAAGCTGAGTTGGGCGGTAGAACAAGGTTCGTGTGTTCCAAATTGCAATCTGGATATAATTTCACATACGTAAACACAACCATAGTAAGATTAATCTCAAAAAGAAACGTAACTCATTCTTTATTTTTCTCGGTACGTAATATTATTACACAATATGTAGTACTGTAGGCAATAAAATACAGAAGTACCTTAATTAATCGATATATTGTTTCAATACTCGAAAGCAACTCACGGAGCGCTTCTACTTCGTATATCGAGGTATTACTGCATATAATTCTGTCGACTTACAAAAATATTTTTACAAATATAGCTAATAGTACTTACGTAGATTCCGTGCGAGGAAACGAATGTAATTTCAACTTTAGATCTCCGGTCGTTCCCCTCGTATGCTTGCAGTTTAGTGCGTAGCACTTACGTGAACGCACCATCTTCTCTGGTTGATTCATTTTTGCAAGCTAGTGGAAACGTTGCAACGTACAGAAAATAACTTAATTAACACACACAGAGAGTCACATGTATCACCAGCATATATGAAGTTGTTAACCATTCATTCATATACTCCTCTATAGTCAAAACATCCTTACCTGTACTAAAAAATAACACTTTCCCAAGATTTCCCGTAATGGCGGATAAACTTTCAGTTACGCAGTTACCTAGTTCAACAGTCACAACTTCTCAACATGATCACATGATCACTTCAAATTCGGCTTGGCGCTCACTCATTGGCTGTCTTACCATTCAAATTAGAGCGACGACAGCGCTCAACCTTTCGCTTTCACGGTGCCTTCACCAACTTGATGGATCTGACGAGAACCAAATCGCCCCATAAGAGTTCCCTCCCCCTGGTGAAAGTGAAGGAATGGCTGTGGGGGGGGGGGGGCGTATTGCGCACTCGTGTTTCAGCTGTCGGATGTTTCTGTTAACGACCGTTTATAAACCTTAGAGCAGAGCGTATGTGTAGTACATCGAGTGTAATTCTCGTTTCCTTGGCGCGTGTTCGAACGCGTGGAGTTTCTTTAACCCCAGAATTCTAATCTTATTTTAGGGCGGTTGTAACTAAACTTACGTAAATTTGACGTACACATCAGGATTATATTTAAAACCACTTTTATTGCAATGTGTTTAATGATAATCAACTTTCTGGTATATTTTTTATCAATAAATACTCCAACAACTAGTTTATTATGATAAATCTTCCAGGAATTTAAGAATTTGTAAAGAATTACAAATGTCCAAATATAAAAAAATTGTAAAGAATAGAAATAGAATTATCATGAAAATGTTAGTATTGACATTGAATCATGCGAAAAAACTTCTATAAAATAGGAAAAGAGTAAGTTCACAAACTATGCAAATAAGTACAATTTTTTAAATAAAAACAAATGAAATCTTCGAAAACTAGTAGGCACGCCTTATAAAAACTAAACAAAGCCTGCTTCGTTTCCCGAAACACGGTTTATGACGATAATGCTGGAATTGTAAGCTTTGCCATTTGTCGTAAAGGATGACTGAATGACGAAGCTGATTTGCGGGCGGAAGAGAAGCGTGGAACTTGCGATTGATCTGGTTTCCGGTGGGTAACAAACTGTTTGAAGCACTGCCAGAGGAAGGAGATAATTGTATTTCCAGAAAAGGAGTTATTCTTGTCCAAAGTGGAGTTTACGTCAGTTTGACGTGTTCAGTATTCTAGGGTTAACGGTGGAAGAAATGGAGAGGCTTACTTCACTTTATGAGCAAAACCAAATATCGCACAGCATTTCATCGCCCGAGTGCCATAACAAATCTACAAAGAACGAAATATTTAAAAATATATCGGAAGAAGTTTCTAAGGTAAGTTTACAACATTACTTAAATGAACATATGTGGTATTTTAACATTTCTGATGACGTATATATCGCAAGAAAACTATTTTATATTTGCCTAATATAACGTATTTATGTAAGCATAATCAGAAATTGGTATCACAACTTCATTTTTTTAAGTAACTTTGCCCAATTTCATTGTAGTTTTAAATTATGAATTACACAGATTCAGTTGTCCAAGGGTAGCAGATAATTGGGGAAGTTGATTCTCACCTTTACGAATAGTTAAGTTTCACGTTCTACACTAATTTTCAATGGATAGTTTTTTCTACAAAGTTCTCTAAGTTTATCTAATTGGTTTCAGAAAAAGACCAAATACGAATGCCGGAGATGTGAGAGGAAAAATTAATACATCAAGGACTCAGTTTTCGAGAGAAAGGGCCTAGTTATCCCTGAAAATGCCCAGTGGCTCCGGTAATGGAGGGAGATGCCCTAGTCCTTCATTGTGGTGCTACAACGATTTGCTCTTCCTGGACAGACACGCCAGAATTCGAAGTGGCACATCATCAAGAAATGTATTTTTTTGTAGTGTATATAGTAGTCTAGCATGTGTGTTTTGTTACGTCGACCTACGCCCATGTGTAGTTAAACTGTTAAATACTTCATAGGATAGGATAGGACATAGGCTATGGGTAAATTAAGTATAACTAATTGTTTCAATACATTTTAATTTAAATATTTATTGCATAATATAAATAGTTAATAATAAGAAGCAATTGAATATCAATGGAATATCCTATCTTGCCAATACACAGCACCTTCCTTTATAACATAATTCTTATACATTTCTCTCACTTGCAATGCTTGGAGACCATAATGAATTCCCCCTTCACGATTCATATTATTTAGATGAATGTTCTGTCTCCAAGTCCCTGGTATTAATTCCCCATTTTGTAAGTTTTCCCTGCCTACAAAGTTGGAGAAATGCATGTCTTTAAACTTTAAAAAGTTATGCAAGGCAAGTGCTGCAAGACAAATAGTTTCCACTTTTTCTGGGCTCAATGCAATGGTGGTAAGGAAAACTCTGAAATGGTTGGCTAAAATCCCCGTTCTCTGCCACCCTTCTGGCACGAGATAATCTATAGTTAAAAATTCTTTGCTCTTTACTTAAATGCTTTGAAGGGTATGGTTTCAATAGATATGTCTTGAGAGGAAATGCATCGTCAGCTAATATGACAGGCGGAACAGGCCCGTAATTTCCTTGTAGCATTTTTGCTGGAGGTTTGACATTTCCCTTTTCCAAATCCTGTGCTAAATCCGTTTCTCTGTAGACACCTCCATCGCTTATTACTACTTGGACCCATCCTCTCTTTTCGGTTTAAATATAACGTGTTTTCCATCTAAGGCTCCAATAGCATTTGGAAAATTCCATCTAAATTCAAACCGATCAGCTTTTGCTTTCCAATTCTCTTCATTTTCCGGAAACTGAAAAATAATAAATAAATTTTTAAATGTGATCAGACTCGGCATTTTAAAAAAATTCTTTAACTCTCTGTTTTCAGGTAAGCGAAAGACCCAATGAAGATTCCAATCTCTCCGCAGATCTCCAGGAGGAGTTAAGCTCTTACATTATTATATCTGCGAATGGCCAGGAAGCATTTTCTAATTCTGATCCCATGTCCTCCCTTTCTGTTCCCACAACTACTTCCACACGCTAAAATTCAAAGATACTCATATTTGAAACATTATAGTACCTACAAAAGACTAAGTTAAGTGTTATAAACCAAAATAGCATTATAAGTTACGATTGTTACAAATTGTGCTTCTATGATGGCCACATGCAAAATAGAAGCATATGGAACACATGACACTGAAATTTGTTTTAGCATTTTGTGGACAAAGCTTACATCTCCATTGTTGAGCTGTCGATGAATGGGCTACGTTTATAGTATTGACCGAAAAAACCGACCTTTCATTTAGTGGAAAGTTATTACCTACTCATTCATAATAAATACGGTATAATACTCGAGACATTTTGTTTTCATAATGAAATATTATACGGTTCACATGCGTAAATTAAATTTTGACCTTTGATGAAAAATATTACATTAATATTATAATTGGTGATAATTCACCACATGGATCGCATTTTGGTTATTTGCTGAAGACAAGTTTTAGAAACAACAATTCAGAATGGTAGAACTTGGTCTAAAATGAGAATACCTAAGACCACAACTGTGTATTGCCCACTGCCATCTAGCAGTCAGGTTTTGAAAATTACCTGAAGTGAAAAATCACCCATAGTAGTATTTAAGGGTTAATATGGTAAAATACCTTAATTCTCTGTTTAAGGTCGTAGCCACGAAAAAAACCAATTCTCTCTAAAAATGAACCGCGTTACGTCACCATGCGCCTCTCTACTCATTACAATATTTCATCTTGCATTCGAGAATGACCAGCGAAAGCCTCCAGCGAGACTTCTGTCCATAATTAAACCCTCGAAGAATCTGACTGTATTTCAGCTGCACAAATAAACCGGAGGGAAAGATAAAAAGAATCTTCCATTGTGGTTCTTTATTTTTTTAAATAATTAAATATGTGCGGGACAAAAAATAATAGATCCCTACTGTCCCTTCGACCCACCCCTTGCCAAGTCCCTCCACGCCCTCTCCTTCTTTTCCCACAACTTCTGCTTCCTATGAACGAACATCCCTTTCCATCCCACCTCGACCTGCTAATTCAACTTCAGCCAACTCCTCATCTATAACTTCGCCCTCAACATCAAGAAAACGACAAGTGGAAAGTGCAGAAGATGCATTTCTACAGAAGCTTACTTCTGCAGTGGAAAAAATGCTGGAGATGAATTTTCAAAATTCGGCGAGTGTGTCGCTGCCATGATAAGAGGATTAAAAACCAAAAAAAGGCAGCGACGGCCCACCACTGAAATACAGCTGATAATTAATCAAATGTATGATGAGGAAGAAGAGGAAGACATTTGAGGATTTCCATAAATAAATTTTTTAAACTATTTTATTTTGATTTACTCTCTAAATCCCTATATGGTTGCAGAAGCATATCTCATAACATAGGTACTGTATGTTCTTCTTACTACTGGTTTATGTACATTATACATGCATTATTTTGCCTGATTTAAAAATTATACCGAGTATTAATGTCGAGTCTGCTGGAAAGGTTTTCCATTAGGTGTGTTTTTATATTGGATCAAGTTGAATGAAAAACTTATCATTTCAGTCTCCAACAGGACTTCATATTTTGTGTACACACGCAGTAATAGTACACACATAGCATTCAAAAGGGAACTAACTGAACCACTGTCCGCTTTCGAGAGTTTTGTACCCACCTTTGTCATCTTATAAAATCACAAGTAGCTCCATTTCTCGCCACTATATCGGTTCTTTTCCACAGAAATAATAATATATATAATAACAATAATAATTTTTATTCATCCTGGAGATTTCAAACAAATATAGGACAAATCATGCTCAATAAAAAATATCTATCGACATTTAGGAATGAACAACTCGGCAACTGAGTAAGAATATGAAATTTATCTAGCTAAATAGGACAAGTCAAAAATACAACAAGATGTTCAAAATTACCGGGTGGAGGGGATGCGCCGACAGCGAATCAGGTAGTCTCCCTCAGGCGGGTCCTATGTTGCCAAACCTCATGGAGCCTCCGACCTTCTGCCTGGAGCTCAGTGTGCTGTTAGCCTTTGCCTCTTACGTTACCGTGTGCCTTTTCGCCTTTTGAGTTTTCACGTCTTTCGAGTTTTCTGGAGTTTTGAGTTTTTTTGTATGTATTTCGAGTTTTCTCGCCTTTTGAGTTTTCTCGACTCTCGAGTTTTCTCGTATTTTGAGTGTCGTCTTTTGCGTTTTAGTTCCAGGTTTTTTCACGTAGTGGACATGTCTCGTCCATCACGCTCGAGAGGAAGACCGAGGAGCCGATCTGATGATACAAGCAGATCTGGAAGATCACCGTTTGGGCATGGAGTAACCATCAGATGTCAAGCTCGGGAGATGGTTTGGTCTGCGAGGGACTTTTTTGAGAGAGAAAATGCTCATATCACCGACACCGGTTCTCCTATTATCCCCTTCAATAAGGTTATCAAAAGGACGTCAGCTGCACTTAATGTTAGCTCAAATACCGTGTGGAGAGTGTCGAAAGAAAAGAAAATGCCATCCAACGAACCATGGCCATCTAATCTATCAACCCCGGGCAAGAAAAGGCCCCGAGATTCAAAGATCACCAACTTGGACTCGTTCGAGGAAGATGTGTTTCGAAGACATCTATGGATACTACCGGAGGAAAGAGCATCCAACATTGCTCAAAGTATATAGATCGCTTAGGGAAGAAAATTTGTTCGAAGGAAGTATAAGTTCGTTGAGGATAATATTTCTTAACTTGGGTTTTGAATACAAAAAGATTAATGGCCGAAGCTTACTTCTGGAGAGAGGAGATGTTATTACAAAAAGAAGTAATCCTACACCAATTAGTCGGAAAAAACTTCGACGATAACGTTTGGCTGGATGAGACATGGGTGAATGCGGAACACACCGTTAAGAAGGGATGGACCGACCATACCAAAGAAGGCATGTCGGAGGGACCATCTGGTAAGGGAGGGAGGCTCATCGTCTGCCATGCTGGGTCATCAAATGGCTTTGTTTCCAACGCCAACCTTGTATTTCGCTCCAAGAAAACCGGCGACTACCACGAGGAAATGGATCATAAAAAATTTTATGAATAGTTCAAAACAGCGCTACTGCCAAATATTAAAGAGCACAGTGTGATAATAATGGACAATGCACCATATCATTCTGTGCAAATCAATAAGCCTCCCACAGTTGCTAGCAGGAAGGCCATGATAATGGAGTGGTTGGAGGAAAACAACATCCCTTTTGATGAGGGAATGACGAAGGGAATATTACTTAATTTAGTGCATAAAAACAGACCCCAGTTCCCTTCATATGTAATAGACGAACTGGCCAAAAGTGAAGGACATGAAGTGGTTCGTCTTCCCCCCTATCACTGTCACTTCAACCCCATCGAATTGATATGGGCACAGGTTAAAGGTCATGTAGCCAGAGAAAATAAATCATTCACTCTAAAAGAAGTGGAAACACTGCTCGACGAAGGTCTTCATAAAGTGACTCCGGGAGACTGGAAAAAGGTTGTCGACCACGTGAAGAAAGAAGTAGAAGACGCTTGTGAAAAAGAAGGGACTTTGGACGCAGCTATTGACGAACTTATCATTCGATTGGAAGAAGAAAGTTCTACTGAAAGTGAAGTGACTTCTGACGAACATAGTGATCGTGAAGAGTTTATGGAAGGTGTTGAACTTTTGAAATAGCGTAGAACAATGTGTAAAAAGTTATTTGTGTAAATTTTGCTACTTATAATTAATCACTACAATAAAAATATGTTATTAATATCTATTCTATGCTTGTATACCAAACAAAAAATCATACCAAAATCCTGTCTGAAAGTTCCTAAAATATTCTATTCAATAATTTCCAAGTTTTTAAAAGCATTATTACTGGAATAATTCACTCGGCAGCTGACGAGTTTTGCGTGGGGGGCTGTGACAGGGTTCCTTTCCTTTGGCGTTTTATGACCCCGACCCTTCAGTAGCTGGAATGACGTGTTTGGAACCTATTCTGCTAAACATTTTCAGTTTTCTGTGACATTCCTTTGTATTTGGACGTTTTTTTTCTAACAATAAGAGAGTGCTGCACTGGAAATAAGCGCTTTTTTCTTTGTGTGGATGTTGTTCATATTTTATTCTAAAATTATTGTTATTATCTATAGAACTTTTTTATTTCGCATAATTTGAGATTGTCTCTGAATAGTTTCTTCACTGATCGACATCATAAAATGTGTTATTTCCCGTAATTGGAGATCGCATCTCAACAATTTCTTCACTGACTCTGATCCTACAAGGTTTGTAGATTTTTATTATTTCAGTGTTCGGTTTTTGTTTTGAAACTCCCAGTCAACTGTTTCCAATTAATGTTTGACAGAACTGTTATAAATATTATAGTAAATTACACTAATATTCAAATTGAAAAGTGAAGCCAATGCAGTGTTCAAGGTCATGATGCGAAAAACAGGGTTTCCTCTCGTGTACAATTACTATTTCTGTTCTATTGTGGTATTTCTGATTTATTGAATTGAACTGAAGATATTATAAGTATATTCCTAAAAACTGCCTACTGACTCATAGATTGACCTCCGAAAATATTCATGAAAGTGTACCTTAATTCTTTTTCTTTTCGAAAGAGATTAATAATTACAAAATCATTTGAAACTTCTCAAAATTATTAACTTATAAATGACTATGAATACAACAAAATAAAGAACGGAATAATAGCGATATTGCTTTTATAACAATAAAATTGTGGTTTATCAGGAGAACCCCGCGCGAGTACTGGCGGTTGAAAAATTAACGCTAGTACCGGAGGATGAAACTTTAACGTTGTTTCTGAATGTGTGGTTACGATTCCCGGAAAATATAAGATTTCTTGCATTGCCAGTTTCCGAAACAATTTCAGAATAGAATACGATCCGTTCGGTTTGTCCGAGAACGGCTGCGCGGTTGGCGAAATACAGTGGAGGGGATGGAGTGGAAATGCGGTGGAGGGGGAATCGGCAGAAGTCTAGGCGGCTACGCGTTCCTTGGCTCCGCCTCCACAAATCCCAACTCTCGTTAATTGAAGCAATGTAATGGTAATGTCACAAAGTGAAGTAATAACCTTTATGGGCAGATTACATTTAGTATAACACTAAAGTAAATGCCAGAAATACTTGCCTTCAAATTATCTTCCAATAAGCACAGGTATATTGCTCTGCACGCCTCTCGTATGAGATGGTGTTCTTTGGAATTCTTGTTGAGAACATTAAACTACTATAACTTTCTCCAGTGGCCAGAAATCTCAAAGTGAGTGCCAATCTGATTGCAGGTGAAATTGACTCCCTCATTACAGTATTTTTCTTCGATATCAAACTTTTCACTTTCGACAGAAGTAAATAGAAAGTACTTTCCTTCATTCTCAGAAAGCTTTTAAATAAGGTGACCAGATATTTTTTCCAAAAGGGAGGACAGATCCCGTTTTTTTACAAAATGTAAAGACAAAGGGAGGGAAAAGAAAGGAGAAAGGAAGGACACATTTCATGACAGAAAAACTGTTTATATGCTATCTTTCATATTTTTTCAAACAAACTAAAGATTGTAAAAGAACATACATTACAATAGTCTCATGGCATGAAATTTTTTGTTTTAAAAAAATGCTGTAAGCTTTCAAGAAAAATAATAATTTTAGATACCATTTTTCACAGTGAAACACTAAAATTACATAATGACAAATCGTATTGAACGAATTTCAATTTCAGAAGTTCAAAGGTGAATTGCACAAATTTTAAACGTAAGTGTTCATTAATTATGTGTGTTTTACATATTCGAGAAAAATAAACCCCAACACGGAAAAGTTTAAACGAAGTTCAAAAGCAATTAAAATTGAAAATAATAGATTCAATCCTACAACTTGTTATTTATTCTAAATTATATCCTGATTGCTTGAAAATTATTTTATATAAGCCAATATTTATTGAAAATATATTTATTCAAAATATATATTTACTGAAACATATCTTTTCTCTACAGGCTGAAATATGTAGTATGTTTTTAAAAATGAAGTGTTTTCATTCTAATAATGACATGATTGTTTTGTATTGAAATATTTGTCATTTCTTTAAATTT
This sequence comes from Tanypteryx hageni, assembly GCA_028673005.1. Lineage (NCBI taxonomy): Eukaryota > Metazoa > Arthropoda > Insecta > Odonata > Petaluridae > Tanypteryx > Tanypteryx hageni. The sequence continues at coordinate 9,728,145 of JAJPWW010001011.1, forward strand.
TTTTCAAAAAATCGTCATTTGTATTTAACATTTCTGAGAATCGCTCGCAGCTATAATCCATGTTAACTTTTATCATTATGATTAAGGTCAATGTTTCCAAAGAAAGACTGCTCTTTACCCAGTCCCACACATCATTAATTATCGAGAATACACGCTCTACACTTGCATTTGTCCCAGGTAAACATAAAGCTATTTCAACCAATATCTTTAAATTAATAAAAGGAAGATATTCAGTTTTTTTAAAACTGAAATATTTCCTCCCATCTTTTGTAGACTTCTATTTTATTTTCAAACCATTCTGAAAACTTATTAGCTGAGCAGTGCTCATTTAGTCTCCGAACCTCATCAAACAGTATTGTCATCAATCTTTATGAGACACTTGATTTGCAAATTTCACCGATTCTACCACTTTTTCCCACTCAATCGATTTTCTTAATAAAATCCACTGAAAAAAATTTATTCCATCCAGAAATTTTGTCCATTTGATCAAATAATCAAGGCAATTTCTATAAAATAGTTGAACCTCGTCCGTGAATGCCCCTCTAACTGTTGGATTATTCTCTTCTAGTTTTTTCAATAAATTATCTGCATTTACTGGTAAACATTTCATATTTAATCTGGATTCCAATTGATCATTAAAACTGCGAAGAATTGACATTACTTCAGCTGCACATATTTTGTTCTTTTTAATTTGCTCTATATTCGACTGAAACAATGTTGCCTTACTATGCATGATATGCAGAGTAATTTCATCTAATGGATTAAAATCTTTTAGAAGTTTGGGACATTTATCTAAACTTAAAAAATGTAAGCTTAATGGTTCAAATAATTGAGTAACTCGTTCAATGGCAGGTGTTAAAGCCAACCACCTGGTTTTTGAGTAACCTAATAATTTCTTATGCTCAACTGAAGCGACATCACAAAATTTAGTTTGACTCTTTACTCTCACAGTGAAACGATGAAAATGTAAGTATATTTGTGGAAGGATTACTTCTATATCTATAGCCAGTTGACTTGAGAATACACAAATACACCAATTAAAAGAACGCTTGGCTTGAGTAAAAGGAAGTACAATAGCAGAGAAATGTTCAAAAAGGAGGACATGGAAGGACAAAAGGTTTAGGGAGGACAGCGATTGAAAAAGTAGGACTGTCATTCCAAAAGGAGGACGTTTGGTCACCTTATTTTAAATGAAAATGGATCCTCTGCAGATAACTCTCGGAAGAGTAAAGAAAATACAGTTATCTTCTTGCCTTCTTCTCATCCATTCACGAACCCACAATTTTTTTCTCCCTTTTTTCTTTCTTATATGATATAGACCTGCAGCAGCTAAAATCACTCGAGCTCTTAGCATTACGATCCAGAGTTTAACATGAAAGTAAACAGATGTCGGCTGTGATTGATGTAAGTTTGACTGATGTAACTTGTGGTAGTGAGAACACAAGTGTCATTAAAGTGACTGATGCATATTTGAATGATGTAAGTGAGGGAAGCAAGTGAAGGATCGTGTGAACAGGGCTTAATAACAAATAATAATTATATGTTCCTACGTATTATTTGTCGAAATTGTTTTTTGCGCAATCCGAGGGGAGGAACGCGAGATTTAAAGATTCATCAAAAACTTATATACAAATATTTTAATAAACCTACCATAAAAGTAATTCGAGTATTTTGGTATTAACGGGCTTACACCTCCGCCGCGCTGACCTAGGGGTGAAATATAGAACTACAAGGCGCATTGTAGTTTCATATCTCGTCCCTAGAGGCACGCTCGTTTGTGGCGTAGCGCGTAGGGGTTGCACTACAGCTGGTCGTAGTAGCGCTGTACACGCTACTTAATGTGTTAATGTTATAATTCGATCACTGTTTGTGGAACGTTGGAACAGCCTACCAGCTATTACATTTTGTTTGATAGCAGTCGGTGTTGTCTTTCGAAGCATTAATTAGTCATGGAAGTGCCTCTACATTCCATTACGAGTAGTAAATCATCGTTGTCTAAAAAGCGAGCAATAATTGGGAAAAGAGTTCGCAGCGCACTGCAGTCGCCGTACACCCTGCAATGGTAATATGTTTTTATGGTACCTAAAAGTTTTCTATGTACTTAATATTAATGAATTTAGGAGGAAAATCGCTTCATGAATGTACCCATGAAATTTTAGGGTCAGGATGTGATACTATATAAGAAATCCAGAGGACAGCACACCGTTTTTATCTCTCGATGGACAGCTATTTTGCCGTTATTATTTTTCAAGGAAGGCGACTTTCCGAATAAAACTTCCTCGCTGATTAATTTGAGATTTCATTCATACAAGAAATAATTACATTTATGCCAGAATATAAGTAAGTTTTTAGTTTTCTATGCCATTTGAAAGTTACTGATGAAGATAAGTTATTGAAACAATGTAAAGATTTTCATCAGGCGTTGATGGATGGAAGCCGAGAAGATGACGTTTTACCAGGTTAACGGCGTATTTTTATTAATATCACACTAGTTTTCACATCCACGGAACTTATCCTCGTTGACATAATGACCTTGTTTTGCGCGAATTTCGCTTAGCAAGACATTTTCAGGAACCTATCTGTCGCGTAAAGCGAGGTATTCTTGTAAAAGGAAAATTCTCTAGAAATATATTTGTTGAATCTAGGGATATTAATTATCATGAAATTCTGTAATGAAGCATTTTATTTTCATGGCTAATTGATAACTTTCATTTTGTTTTTTTTTTCAGGCCTATGGTGAAAGATGCCCAAGAAATAAAACAAGTGCTGCTAAGGTTAGTTAAATTATCTATGAATGCATACGCGTGGACCTAATTATTATTAGTACAGCCATAGCTCACTTTACGCGGTTCCTGAAAATGGCTTGCTAAGCGAAATTCGCTTTGCAACTCTTCCCTCACTTGTTTTTGTTTACATTAAAAGTTTTACATAGCTGAATTTCAAACTAAAGACATAAATTTATTGGGTAATATTTTAAAAAAAGTTAATTAATAAATTTTTAAAACTTTCTTTTATAACCGAATTCGATAATATCACAAATCATGGGTGCATTTTTATTTAGTTATAGTAATTTTATCCAGTCATTTGCCTTTATAGCGAAATCCGGGATCACTCAAGTACCTTAAAAATATTTCTATCTTATGTTTGGAAAACAGTGCTCCGCCACGTTTCTCTTGATATTCTCCGAATAACAGATTTGAAATAAACTTAACATTTTCTTCAGAGAAACGGTATAAATTTTTTTAACCATTGGTTGTTGAAACTTTTCTCGTATTTTTTAACCTTTTATGTCGCCATAAGTTACCATATTTATATTTAGGATCAATTATCATGAAAATAGAGTACTTGGAAATATTTTAGCAAGCCCTTTACCTCACTTAAAAAAGTTTAAGCATATGCTTCAAGCATTAAGCAAAAGCTCGGTTTTATTCATACAATTTTAAGCAAATGCTTAAGTAAATTCCTAAAAATAAGCAAATGCTTATTCTTTCTAGCAAAAGCAAATGCCAATTTTTTTATGCACCCCAAATCAAGCATTTGCTTATTTTTTATTCACTCGACCCATTATGTCAACGAGGGTAAGTTCCGTGGATGTGAAAACTAGTGTGATATTAATAAAAATACGCTGTTAACCTGGTAAAACGTCATCTTCTCGGCTTCCATCCATCAACGCCTGATGAAAATCTTTACATTGTTTCAATAACTTATCTTCATCAGTAACTTTCAAATGGCATAGAAAACTAAAAACTTACTTATATTCTGGAAAAAATGTAAATATTTCCTTTTTGAATGAAATCGATACTAATGAAGCGGAAAGTCTGTATGTGTGTCTGCTAAAGTCGAGGGCACTTCTGCTTTACCGAGAAGGTTGAAATTTTTCATGTGGATATTTTTCCAAAATTCATCAAAGTTAAAAATCCGAAAACCCCGTATTTATTAGTATAAGCAAGACAAAAAAATGTCCAATTTTAGAAAATGAATTTAGCTTGGTTTTTCAATGCTTGATGGCGCCAATGAAAGTTTCAAAAGACTATATTTCTAATCTTTATGAATAATCATTTTATGTATTGAGAAATATGTTTTAATGTGTACATTATTAAAAACATACAGTTGTGAATTTCTTGATGCGGTGTTTACACATCTGACTTTAACCTGGATTGAAAGATTACCGTTAAGCGTAACGGGATTATTTTGAAAAGTGAGATTTTTCCCTATCGTCATCCAGGGGTTCTACTCTGCTGTGTGTGTTCACTTCTTGAGAACTGTGTGGAACAACATTAGCAAGATATCAATGCACTCCTGGTTGGGTCTGGAAACCCATTGGGGAGGCAGGGCGTCGCAAACTTGGCTCAACCTACTCATCTGTTGTCTTGCTTAGTTTTCATCGCATACATGTGCACACACACACCTGATTATTTTGCAAACTGGAATGACCCTCAAAATAGTTTATAAAGAATTATTGTGTAAAAGGTTTTAAATACCTTATTCGAGGAATAGAAACTAATAATTCAAAACCATGAAAGATTGTAGGTAGTACCTGCCAACGGGACTTTACAAGATATTAATTATAATTACTCCAGGTGATGAACTGGATATTCTGCTAGTACTCAATAAATCGGAGAGGAAATTTTATTCAGAAAGTCACCTTTTAGAAATAATAGCTCCAAAATAATTGTCGATCGAGCAAAAGAAAGTGTGTCATCCTTGTTCCTTCCATCCTAGGAGTTCCTTTTATAGCATTGGTCATCCTGGCACTAAGTGGGGATCCAAAGACGATTATTCTAACATCCACAAGTTTGTAAAAAATGGAATTTGTAATACATTTATGGTTAGGCTGCCTCAATTGTTGGCTTCCTCAATTGTTGGCTTCCTTTGTTTTTTGAACACCTGTTAGGCACGTGCCTGCTTCTCGCGCTAATGAATTTGCTTAAAACAGGGTTGTGCAAAGTGAGGTATGACTGTATTTGTCATTTATTTTAGACTCTTAACTCCTATTCGACGGAAAGAGAGAAGACATCCGTGGTCAGCTGTTAAGAGTATGACGCCTGAAGAGAGGAGAAAAGCTCAAAAAGAGGCAGTCATGGAAACGGATGAGTGGAAAGATATGCGGTAAGCGGTGCTTCATTTAAAATACTTAGTGTTTAACTTATTTCATTTTTGAAGTGCTAATGCAGAAATAAGTTTGTACGGGAAATTGATAAATTAAGCTAATATATTACACTAATCAGGTGTTAAATACCGTAAATACCCGCGTATAATGCGCAGTTTTTTTTTTAAATATTTGAGTTAAAAATTAGGATGCGTGCTATACGAGGGTACATAATCTTCCTATACGCATGACGTCACCCTACACCGGCGCCCGGCCTGGTAGTGAGGTACTGGTACTATTTACAATTAGAAGCAATGGCAGCTGATGCCTTCGAGTACGCTGGGAGTTGATGCTTGTGGCAGAACTAAATAAAATTATCGTTCCCTACCTTTCTCTCAGCATTCATATGCGATTTATTCTTGATTCTCAGAGTCTGTAGTTAGTTATGGTATTTGCTATTGTGTTTACGTGATCCAGAGTGTTCTAATAAGTGTAAAACTGAAGGTTGGGCGAACCCGTCCACCTCAGGCATGTCAAAAACATATGTAAAAAGCATAGGATTATCTTCATTCCTTCATTTTATTAGCTCAAAGAATGTCATATGCCATACTATGAAATTAATATAATTCGATTTATTGTGTATATCCTAATATCACCTTGTAAGTTAACATAGAGTATGTAATGATTGAGTTAGCTGACGATCTTTTGGAACGTTATTTGAAAATTTCATTTCGCACTTTCGTTATGTTACCAATACATAATACCAATAATTCGATCATTGCCTTAGAACACGTCACACCATATACTTTATTCTGGAACGGTAACGCTAAAAAATCGGTGCGCACTATACGCGGGTATATAGAAAAATCATAGATTACGAGGCTGAAAACCCCCCTGCACGTTATACGAGGGTGCGCATTATATGCGGGTATTTACGGTAGTCAAATAGCATCCATTTTTTTCAGTACATTTTTATCGAAAGAGTAGCCAATTTCAAGAAAATTGAATGAGAAAGTTGTAATTCACTTTGAAATTAGAAAATTTTTCGTGTTTTTTAATTGTTGTCAATGAAAACAATCTTCATGGCAACTGAAGTAAACAATATCTGCTGTAAATGCCTAATTAGTTTATTTTTATTTCGTGCGCATGCAATGTTTGGTAAATAAAGGGAAATCAATTATCTGCGACGAAGAAATGAACGCAAATACATCTGTTTTTTTATGTATAGGTACACAGTGTTTGTAAGTGAAAAGAAATGGGTAATTTACGACAGAGGAAGGAATGTGAACATGAAAGTTACCATATTTCTCGGCATATAAGATGCACATTTTTCTCAGAAATATGATCCCCGAAATCAGCTTGCATCTTATACGCCGAAGATAAGATTATTACTGTTCTCAATACTGGCAATAATGAGCATACTCATCCCCAAAATGTAATAATTGGCAGTCATTCATCGCAAAAACAATAAAATATACATTATTAATAATTAACTGTTAAAAATTTGTTATATATACATTAATACCTCATGCAACGTGAATTCGGAGGACACATTTTCATTATTACCCTTAAATACATGTCCGCTCAGAGTGATTACAATGTCGCCATGTTTGTGATATTTTAGTTCCTAATGAGCATGTTGAATAACGGGATTAATGCCATGGAACAGTGGAATTCGTGTAGATGCCATAAATATTTCATACGTATCCAGGATAAATGTTGTTACATGCATTGATATCGCAATGACTACAAAAGTGAAAAGATATACCTACACTATTAGTTATAAGCTTCGGGTGATTCAATATGAAAAAATGCATGGAAACCGAGTGTCCGCACATCATATCGGTCCACCTCCCAAAGAAAAAATGATTCGTGAATGGACAAAACGGGGACTAACTGAAGCTGATGGGATGAGAGAAACGTAGTCTTTGTAAGGTTGGTCTTAAATGGCCACAACTAGAAGAGGAAGTGATGGATGATAGAACAGGGGAAGTTTGGTAATGCTGTATCGATCAAAATCGTTGTGTATGTACGAGGAAAAAAGAGTTGCAGAATAAAAAGGACAAGTTGTATATTGTTATTACATATGCATTCCCATTTATTATCTATCCCATTATATTAAAATATCATCTTGAACTCAAGTTTAAGTAAGTATTATCAGTAAAGGGTGTGTGATGCACGACGTGGCCCTTTGTAAATGCCTTGGTGAACCAAAATACTTTTTTCCTGAAAAATCATCTAAAAAACCGGGGTGCGTCTTATACTCCACGAAATATGGTATATTAGTACTATTCGAATGAGGTATGTTTTAAATAATTGTTGGTTGTTTTATTAATTACAACTGATTAGGAAAGAAATGGTGAATCAAAAATTCGTCATTTTCTTGGCATCACTACTGGCATATCATTTTTCAGTTCTTAGACATACTAAGCCATTAATATATATATATATATATTTTTTTTAACATGATTTCATAAATCGCAAAGAACGCCTTTCATGTATGCACGCTTGATGTGTGCGTCTTTCCTCTCATGTTAACTTCTACTATTACTATTATTAGATGCTAAGTTTGTGATGCACCTCTTTATAATGCTCTGTACTTTCCGTGCCATTAAGCTGCCCTCCTCATTTTAATGCGTTGTTAATGTTACCAAGGAATAGATGTCAGATTTGGAGTTGGTAAAGGATTGCTTGACAATAAGTATGTGTATAATAAAAATACTCTTTTTAATGCCAATAATTTTTTTTTTTCAGGAAAGGATTGTACTATGGGATGAATTCTTTTACTCGTGGCATAAAGCATAATAATGTTGCTTCTGCTATATTAAGTGATGATGTAAAACCAAAACTCGTGGTGAATAATATTATACGGCTTGCTTCAATTCATTGCATCCCAATACTAATTTTGCCCGAAGTGAAATACTTGACTAAATCTTCTGTGGGGTTTAGCAGTTGCTGCATAGCAGTGAAGGTAATTCATATTATTGTTATTATTTATCATGCGTGTTTCATATGTAGATTCACTCTTTGATGATTCAAAGTTATGTCCTCTTCATCAATTTAGACCAGGAGTTCTTAACCTTTATGCACCTACGGACCTTCCATATCCTCAAATATTACCCATGGATCCCTAACCCATTTATATAATATATGATTTTCATAAGGTGAATGGTGGTATGTCTTGACTTGTGTCCAACTTTTTGAATGCTACTTTTGGCGACTAAAGCTATTGTATGGCCATCCTCTGAATGTCACGACTCCCCGACATTCTTACATTTCTGGATATTTTGGTGTATTTGGATAACTTAGTCATTAAGTTGTATTTGTTTTGTATTTTTATAGTTTCTGCAGCAGTTGTAATAAATTTTCTAAGATGGTATCTGGGAACGGGTCTGGTACGTTTCATCACCGAGCCGTTTCAGCACCAGGCCAATTCATCGCAGGGACGATTCAGCATAGGCCATTTCATCGTCAGTAGATAAATCTAACAGTAATATATATATATATAATAATCTTTATCGCTCATTACGAGAGTGTTGCCACTCGAATTCGGTATCTAACAATAATAAAAGGCTAATTCTGTCCCTTTGTGGCTCCCTCTGTCACGCTATAAAAATGCGAATAACTCGATAATGGAACAAGGTTCGTTTTTGATATTTGGCAGGAATGATCAATTCACATATTGTAAGATGATGACGAAAAGAAATCTCGAAAAAAGTCCTAGGTTCGACTCCGAGGTAGGAGTATTTTGTAGCCGAAGCAGTTGTATCCTGCAATAGTTCCATATCCTGGCACCAGAAGGGCGCTGCGTATATTAACTTGGGTGGGTGGCAGATGACAGACAAGATCCAATACATTATTCAAATAATTTCATCTAAAGTAATAAAAGTATTTATTTCTAATTTAAGATCGCATGTATAAATGTAACTGTATCTCTAAAGAAATAGAATAATAATTTATTTGCTTACGATGAAACGCGCTGAAACAGCCGATGCTGGATTGGCCCTCCAATGGAACGCTGGTGGTGAACTGGCGGCGATGAAACGGCAGCACTGAATTGTCCCATTCTGCTGGGAATACAATCATTTTATCCTCGCATGATTAATTGTTCACTCACTCTTGGCTGCATTTTATAAGAATGAAACTACTGCAAGGACCATGGATTGACATGTAGTTCTACATGGATCTTAAAAATGCATTGCCTTTTTATAAAATATTTATTGAATTATTGTGCTGGAAAATTATTTATTATTTAGTTTAACCCTTTCGCTGCTATCGACGCATATATGCGTCGAGGTAGCCCACAGCCGCTACTGCTATCGACGCATATATGCGGGTAGGCAGAGCGGTGTGTTGACTGCTAACGATGCATATATGTGTTTAAAGCTTTTCCATTCGCTGCTCAAAACGCTTTCAGTCTTAACAATGCTGACGAAGTGCCATGGATTTTTGTGGTACTAACAGGTGTTTCAGGCACTCTGTAGATGGCATAGACATATTTTCAAGCTGTTTTTAGTCTAACCTCGGACGATGAAAAAGGCTGCTTCTACTTTGTTTCCCCGGGCTTTTTGCACCCGCATAAAACCTTTTTCGTCCCTTGACCATCACTCTTCTCACCCCCTATGCCTAAAACAGACGGAAAAAAGCCAGAAATATCTTCAGTTCTTTGTCAACTTTCATACGTAATACATCCCATTCTCAAGCCAAGTTTTTTTCAGTCGCGTTTAGATTCTTTCGTTTTCTTTTGCTATTAATAAAAAGAATCAACAAAAAAGATGAAATTATTTTTTCGAGATGGTTAATAATTAATATGAATGTAAATGATTGACAAAATAACTTTTAAAATATAAAGAGATTAAAAGACGAACGAATGAACGTAGACGCAGAGCTCCTAGAGAAAGTATTCAGCACAGGGGTGCTTCAAGGTCACTGGACTCGGCACACACGGCTGACACATAAGCTTCAAGTCCATAGCAGCGAAAAGGTTAATATTCTCATTTAAAATTTGATTCATAGCATCAGGCTTCATTTTCTGTATATTTTGTCCTGCTGCTGTAGTGATTGTTTATTACCTTATGATATTTACGTGAGGAGTATCTTCTTTTTTTTTTCAGAAAAGTCACGCGGAACAGGAGAGTTCATATTTTTATCCATTACATAAAATAATTTTGGAACTCTCAAAAGAATTTAAGTTGCCTGAAAATGCTGTTATGTATCATGCGCCAGCAGAGAGAGTAGAGCCCTTGTCTTTGAACCAATTTAAAAAGGATTTTCAAGAGGAAAGTTTTGGTATTGACGTGCATTCCTTGCGGAAAAAATCACATCCTTATATGAGAAATTTTCTAAGACATTCTTCGGAATTCATCAAAATATTCAGTCATGCCGAGCATGCACATTTGGATAATCGTGGAATAAATGAGAATTTGGAGACGGAGAGACGAGGAGATACTGCTAGCAGCGAGTCTAAGGAAGATAACTTCAGCCAAGCATGTGACGAGGAAAACCCCTCTCTAAGTAAATATATGATATCCTTGTTCTGTTGGACAGAATAATATGATTCAGTTCTTTGATATTGTCTAGCTGTTTTGAGAATAAATTTTTGTTTTGCATGTACGGTCGGCCCTCCATTTACATGATTTCATTTATGTTCTTTGTACATGGTATCGGTTCACTTTTAGTGTAGCCTTAGGTCCGCCTGAACTTAATGATCTATGACCTAGCCCAGTGATGGCGAACCTATGGCACGCGGAACTATTTTCGTTGGCACGCCACAAAATGGAAAACGAAATAAAATGTGCCACTCGCTAACACAGCGACATGCAAAAATGACCCCAGAAATCTAATAAATGTAGGTATTAAGACGATGCGAAAAAGTGGCTTCGTATACAGTTACATTATGATTATTCGCCGGCGGCCCTATCTGCCCCTGGCATCAGCATTAAATTTACCATTTGACATTTTTATTAGTATATCGTTAACGTCTGATAAGTTTTTAATTGGAATTTGTCAAACGGAAGTTGATGCCTTGGATCACTCCGCTCACGTCTTTCATCTTCCTCATTACTTAACTGACATCATTTATTAAATCAATTTACGTATCAAAGGTGAAATACTCCTTTAGCCAAAACAACTAGAGGGCTATAAAACCCAATGCATTTCGCCCACAAGGTGAGCATCGTCAGGGGTAAAACTGTTGAAACAGGTTTTACCCCTGACGATGCTCACCTTGTGGGCGAAATTGCATTGGGTTTTATAACCCTCTAGTTGTTTTGGCTAAAGGAGTATTTCACCTTTGTTAGTTTTGGCCAAAGTTATTGAGCTTACTATCTATCAATTTACATATAACGATTTTTCATGAGATACCTAATTTGTTTCTTCTAAGAGAGTGCCACCTCCACCAAAGATAACTCCGTTAACGTTATCCACTAATGCAACCTATTTTCGTTAGCGTTTAATATTATTTGTCAAGTCTTGAAGATGCGGGATTCGTACAAAGAATTCGATAAACATGAAAAAACTATATTTATTACTTTGTTATCGATATATCATTTGAATCATTTCGTATATATGTTTTCCTGTGTGTAAAAAGACATACTATGCACTATATTATACGGATATACACAAATTTGTTGTGAACAGGAAAATTTTCTCTTATTAAGGTAATTTTGGCGCACGTGCTAGGAAAGGTTCCCCACCGCTGACCTAGCCGAACCCTTTCAGCGAAGTATGGCATTCATCACCACTTACATAATATGAACCAATTCTTAGTGATAGGTCTGTTCACGTCCTAAGTATACATTTCTTTCTCATATCCTATTCTGCCGACTCTTGACACCCTTAGGCTGTGTATTTAGATTCACACGGGGGTCTTTGAGAATAGACAATTCTCCACAAAAAAATGAAACGCCTTAATTTTGGAATTAAATTTTTTAAATTTATTTTGGTGTATGATATAAGAAAATGAACATAGTTGAGCTCTGAAATTACTTTTTATCGCGATAATAGCATTTAACGTTAAAAAAGGAATTGGAGACTGCGGTGTACAGATTGGAATTAAAATTTAAAAACTCCTGAACCGTAAATTAACCCAGAGAGCACTCACACGTCAATAAGAAATAAGGAAAATTAAATTGAAGAAAAAGAAAAACACACACGCACAAACACTCTGGAAATCTCTAGATACGTATTTCGGGAGCTATGCTCCCATCTTCAGTAGCTGAAGTCGTATACGAATACGTAATAATATGTATACGAAGTCGTATACGACTTCAGCTACTGAAGATGGGAGCATAGCTCCCGAAATACGTATCTAGAGATTTCCAGAGTGCTTGTGCATGTGTGTTTTTCTTTTTCTTCTTTTTAGGCTAATTTTTGACAACAGGTCCCTGTAGGCCATCATCGTCCTGCAAACTTGTAAGCATTATTTAATTTTCCTTATTTCTTATTGACGTGTGAGTGCTCTCTGGGTTAATTTACGGTTCAGGAGTTTTTAAATTTTAATTCCAATAGCATTTAAATTGAATTTTTAAAATGTCAATATCCACTTCAAAATTATTTTCTTTCAAATACTGAATCTTATACTAATAATAAAACAATATGAAAACATAAATATAAAAAACAGAACCGTACACACTTTAAAATATATGCATAATTAAAAGAAATAATTTTATTCGCAATTGCAACACTTTTTATACTTTATTTTGCATGTGAAAAGTTTCAAAATGGAAGTACACACAATGCTGGCGTGGCATGTATCCTCGTGTAAGTTGCATCCTGTTTTTAGCCCTAAATTTTCATAAATAAACCGCTATATATATTGCACAAACTTTCTCATATAAATATGTATATACGTTTGGCCAACTGTGTATGTTTATAAAAGAAAAACGCTTTAAAATTGAAGTCAACCGTAGTTTAGTGTATATTTTAATGTTACTGGTTGATATTTAATAATTTTTTGGGAAATATGGCATAGTAAGTATTATTTGTGACCTCAGGCTGTACGATTGGATGGATTTCAATCAAAATCATTATATCCATTTCTGAGTCAATTGAATTTTGTTTCAAAATATCCAAGAATTAAGTACCCTTAATTGTTGCGCAATATGTTCATTTCTTCAGTGTGTCTATTATGAATGATATTATCGACAAATATGATATTTCATTTGATTCAGTTTAAATGTTTAGGCTATAATAAGATTTTTAGCGGATCGTGGCAGAGGCGTGATGTCATAAGGCTTAGGTAAGGTAGCTTAGCTTACATTGTAATGCCACTGGACACCATATAGTGATGTCAAGAGATATATGGCTTACGTAGTATTATTTGTGACATCAGGCTCTACAATTGGATTGATTTTAATCAAATTCTCTGGAGCCATTTTTGAGTAAATAAAATATTTCTAAAAGTCGCCAAGAATAAACTAACTTTAGTTTTTGAGCAATATGATTTTTATGAAAAAAGGGCCCGCAAAAGATAATATATTGCACATATACAAAACATCATTCAATTTCATGTATGCATTTGGGTCCTAGAACAGCAAACAGACAGACAAAAGACAGATGGTGTGGTGAAAACAACTTTTTTGGACTCTGGGACACTTAAAACGTGTATTTCCATCAAAATCTCGAAGTCGAATAACAATACTTTCTCAATATACTACGTATATGAGAGAGTAAAAAGTTTGTTATATGTGGGTGTATATGGCTCATGGTTTCAATGTACGTAAATTCTCCAGAAATATAACACTGGTGTAAATGTGTCCATTACTAGCGCATGTGAGCCCGCTTAACACAGCCCCGGCCAACGCAGATTCATTGTAACACGGATTTTATTTCAAATTAAATTTAAAAAAATACATATCTTATGTACAGTGTGACCGTAGGCTAATATCTTATGATTTTGTAAATTTCGCACTAATCAAGTTTCATAAAGTATCCTAAATATTGAGATGTTTCAGCAGTGTTGCATAATATTGCATCGCCTGGTGGCCAACTTCACTCTTTTCTCTGTACATTTCATGGATCGAACACAAAAAGTATATCTCCTAAGGCAGAAAACATTTGAAAAATGTAAATATGATTCATGCTCAATGTTACTTTGGCATCATTGGATTGTAAAGAATGTTTTTGATGATTTATATTTTTAAAATGTATAATTTTCGACATTACTTTATTACAATGTTAATTTACTGTATTAACATATCATTATAAATAAAAATAAAACATTAACGTTACACATAAAAAAATAATTTTTACCTATGAAAAAACATGTGGTGCGAGCAGAGGGATCTTAATGTTTGAATGCATATAATGTACTAGTAGTTGGTGCTTGCATTCTGCAAGCATATCATCTCAACATAAAAAACATTCATTTTTCATATTTCATCATTACAAATATTTTAAAAATTTCGTTTTTCCCTTATGTAAAAATAATAGATTAACACAATCCCAAAACTTTTCAATTTAAAGAATTTTATACTTTCTCCATTATTGGGTATTAATACTACACATTTCTTACAAATTTTAAAGTTGTAATACTTCTAGAAGTGAAATAATATTTTTCCAATTGTTTAAATTTTAAACATTGTTAACGGCCGCCGCAATATGTTTATGGAGAGATTCAAATGGTCATTTGTGCAAATGCACTACTCTGTACATAACTTGAAAATTTCAGCTTCCTAGCTCATCCCGTAATGTCTAAACAGTTATCTATTTGTTTAAACTTTAAGAATTTTTAACTGCCAAACAAATAAAAATATCAAAATTTGTATAATCCCTATTTCGTTTTTTTACGAATTCTACTTAAAAAAAATTTCAACTCCGTAGCATATGCAGAAATGCGTAAACCTTGAAAATTTGTTTAAACAATTGCGAATTTTTAGCGTCCGCATTGTTGCACTTTTTCAAGATTTTCGTTTTTTCTATTCGGTTTTGCACAAAATCCTACCTAAGAAAAAATGTCGAATCTCCAGCTCATCTGGAAGTGCCTAAACATTAGTATCCTCCTATATGCTATCATTATATATCGACGTTTCTTACAGACAGACAAACGACTTTATTAGGGCGAAATTGAGACTATGTAGTCCCTTCTTACATTTAACCCTTTCGTCATATAAGTAATTACAATATTTACAAAATAAGAGGAATTAAATACATACAGATTTTAACAAAATACAAATTAATTACAAGTTAATATATTTGTTAGCAGATAACAGAGCATTACCAAAGAATGTTAGTTTTGTGGGTCATAAAAAACTGTGTATCGGTTATGTTTTAACACAGAAAAATTCCCACTGCGGAAAACACCTACGAAGAGAAGAGAGGTGTAAAAAACCGCGAAAATTCCTAAATAGTTCAGGGGAAGGAAAAGAAAGAAAATCAATTATATGAGAGGAGGAGGAGGATACTAATGTTTAGGCACTTCCAGATGAGCTGGAGATTCGAAATTTTTTTTTAGTTGGGATTTTGTGCAAAACCGACTAGAAAAAACGAAAATCTTGAAAAAGTGCAACAATGCGGACGCTAAAAATATATATTTCCAAATGTGCAACAGAGCTGAAATTATTTCTAGAGGTAGGATTTGTAAAATAACGACATAGGGATTATAGAAATTTTGATATTTTAATCTGTTTGGCAGTTAAAAATTCTTAAAATTTAAACAAATAGGTAAATGTTTAGAAGCTACGGGGCGAGTTAGGGAGCTGAAATTTTTAAATTATTTAGAGTTTAGTCTATGTAAATGAATAAATATTTCAAGTATCCATGAAATCATTATTGCGGCCGTTAAAAAATATTTAAATTTAAACATTTAGAAAAATGTAATGTCACTTCTAATTGTGCTATAAATTTAAAATTTGGCCGAAATGTGTGGCATTATTAACCCAATGTGGGAAAAGTATAATGTTCCTAAAATTGTAAAAATTAGTGATTGTTTAACTCCATTATTTTTCCATAATGACAAAACAAAAACCGATCCTGAGGAGAAATCTTTAGAATTAAAGAAATATTTCACATGATGAAATATCTCTCCGAAAAATTAATGTTTTTTCCAAGGTGAGATGAAATGCTTGCAGTATGCTAGCACCTTCTACTAGTATGTTATATCCTCCTCCTCCTCTGTAAGAAATGTCGATATATAATGATATATAAATTGCAGAAAACCCATCATGCACTACTATGGGTTTGATCTATAAGTGGATCTTCAAGAGCATTGTTGCTCTTTCCCCATTGGCTATTGCCTACCTTCTACTTTTCCACCTCTTAATGTGTCAGGATTGACTTACGGCGGCTTGGGTTGTAGCGGTTGAAATGTTCGACTCTTGTCAGTGGTAGTCATTGTAGTCTTAACGCAGACCTATTTCAAGCTAAGCAGTCGACCCTGGACCCTTTTTTAAATACAACTTCCTAGGTGTTCTGAGAAATATTTTGAAATTATGTATGTATGTTTATAGCTAAAAAACCTGTTTGTCTTACTGTTTACTAGGTAAACTTATAGTTTGTTTAATAAATTACGTTCTAAAAGTCCGGTAGAAATATGTTTTACATTGAAAATGGGTCCAAAAATATCATTTGGGAAGTTATTTCCCTCGGGGTGCCTAAATGTTATGGTGCCCTGGTGAACGCGGATTTTTGTTTAATGCTGAGGTCTCAATAACGCATCTCCCGTGTTAAGCACCTGTATTGTGTATGACTCACAAACTGGCTCTCTGACTTTGCAATTGAAACTTCTCCATTAATTACTTGATTATTATACATCTCTTATAAATAGCTGTTGAAAAATGCTTTCCAGTATACAGGTATTACCCAATTTATGCCTTTTTGCATATATGTGATTTTGTTTTTACGTCCATTTTCCAATTTACACATCGCGTATTCGGTTTAATGCGATTTTATTCTCGCGTGATATTTTTACGACAATTTTTCGATTTAGGTATGCGTCGCATATTTGGTTTAATGCGATTTTATTCTTACGACCATCTATCAATATACATGTAGTATATTTGCATTTATGCAATTCGTTATGCACACAGTATGTACTCTTAATAGCTTATTATTTATTAAATATTTCATAGATTCTTGCCCGTTTACTATTTACCTTTATCGTCCCTGCATTGATACCATTCATTGCATCATGTGATGGCAGGATTCTCCGGTAGTTCCTACGGCAGTAGAATCTCTTTTCTTATTCTCCTCTTTGCGCAAATAACGCACTTGAACCCACTTTTTTTGTGCAAAAACATTCATAGTTGTGTGAAGAGAATATATTTGTATAGGAAGTTCACTGATTGCTTTGATAACTCTGTGATGCATGGCAGAAACTTAACGAATAAAAAAATTTAGGAATTGTAAAAGTGTCGTCGAAAACACTTTTGGGGTTAAAATGCACATTAAATAAAATTTAAAGATGTTTGTAAGTGGAAGATATCTGCTCAGTAATGTAAACAATGCCTATTACATTATTTTCAATGGGAAAAATATTTTCGATGTGTGCGTTTTTGCTTTACACGATGATATTCAGGAACGTAACTCTCACGTAAATCGGGGAATACCTGTAATATCAACAGTATAACATATTCCTTATTTTATGAACCGATGGTCCACAAAATGTGTAACTTTCATTTTGTCAGTTGTTTAAAAAATTTTTCTACCATCAAATATTATATCATATGTAAGCTTGGGCAGTTACTTGAATCCAGAGTATCTCAACCTTTTTGTATTTGCAGGCCACCAATGAGAAAAGAATGTGATCATCTTAAACATTTCTGTAATTGAAGTTTGTTATTGGGTTCCAAAGTATCTTTCGTGCTGTGTATACGGTCCTCCTTCCTTACAGTGACTTCTAATTTTAAAGCTTGTCATTTAAATACTACTGTGGACTACATACTGCAAGTCCATGGACCACAGGTTGAGAGCGCCTATGATTAATGAATCCTTGTACAGTAAAACCTTGGATTGCGAGCATAATTCGTTCCGGAAACATGTTCGTAATCCAAAGCACTCGTATATCAAAGCGAATTTCCCCATAAGAAATAATGGAAACTCAGATGATTCGTTCCACAACCCAAAAATATTTACTTAAAAATGATTAATACAAAATACATTTTTAATACATTTTTTTTGTACCTTTTTATATTTTCATTATTTAAATTTAATTGTAATCAAATTTATTAATTAAATTTAATCGTGGCTGGTGTGAGGGAGACGAGAGAGAGGAGGAGGAGGTGGGTTATTTTTTTCTTCTTTAAAATACTGTGCAAATCATTGATGTAGACTTGTTATAAAATCTTGCAATGTCGGCCACTCACATACCTCGTTCCTGCTTCTCGGTGATTTCCTTCTTAACTTCCACCGTAATCATCTCCTTCTTCTTACCGCCTTCCTTTTCAACCTTTTTCTTCATGGGGCCATTGTTGCAGTACAGTTACTAAAGAACAGTCACTACGCTTGGACACAAAATAAAAAAATGCTTTATGCACACACACGTGGTCACAGCACTATAGTAAACAGTATATGCTTGCACGGATGTTGACTATACGAGTGAGGCACGCCGACTGAGACGGAGCATGGGAGACGATTACCCACAATCCCGCAGCGAGAGAGAGAAAAGAAACATCGGCTCAGTTGTGATCACGTGACGCTCGGCAAACAAAGCGTATACGTACTACTCGTATTGCAAGACCTCGCTTGTTTATCAAGTTAAAATTTATTAAAAAATTTTGCTCGTCTTATGAAACACTCGCAGACCAAGTTACTCGCAATCCAAGGTTTTACTGTATTTATGATCTTCATTTTATCTTAATTTATCTTTTTGTGTTTTAGCCTTCCATTCCAGTTGTCTCACAACGTAAAGAAAAAAGGATTCCCCTTCATCCATATAAACCATTAAGGACTGCAGTGGTTGGAGGATGTAGGAAATCTACACCTAACATCAAGTGATGCAGAAACCGATTTGGTTACCACTCCCTATGGGAAAAATTTGCCAGTAGATAATGCTCAAGTACCCTAATTTGTATTTATTTTTCTGTATGAAGTTTTCTGTGAGAAAGTTAGTTCAATGCTAGCATTATATTTTGATACAATGAATATATTTTGTCTAAAGTCATCTTTTATATTTTTGTGCAAAGTTGAATTGACTATATCACTCATTGTCAGATTGATAAACAATTGACTTGTTTGATTTTGATTTTTGGTATTTTTTTTCAGGAATAAATTTTTTGAATGTCATAACTTTATCTAGTTTAATGTATAAAAAATTTTTTAATGTATATTTTACTCGGAATTTTTGATGCTGTGTGATGTGATACTGTGCAGTGTTGCAGACTAGTCGTAAAATCTCGTGTATGCCGACTCTGCATCACCCCCACCCCATCTTAATTCATAATTTTAATATACCCAGATGCATTTATTTACCTTTTTTGATTTTGGAGGAAAAAATGGCACTGCAGAAATACACACACACAAACAATAACTGCTTGCATTATTCCAGTGTCAGTAGCTTTTAAATTTTAATTTTTTCAACCAACAAAAACTTGGGGTTTTAGCCATTTCATTTGATTCTCATGGGCAAAAAAGGGTCAATTTTTACTGTACTACCTTCAGTGTAATATATGATGAATGAATAACAGTTAGTTACTATGTATGTAATGTCTGTGGGAATTAAACATCATTCTCAGGAAAGGGTTATAAAATCTACCAATATAGAGATGGATATGACAAAATGCATCAGTCAAAATAACTTTACATTTAACCAGAATTCCAATAAGAATTACATTTCATAATCATATAATATTTACAAAGCATATTGCCTTTAAAGAGATGCTATATCTGAATTGTAAATTCTCATAAACTACTAACTATAACAGGTGCTACCGATTTCATCTCTAAAGTAACAATATTTATTTAGAGATGGTCAAATAAGTGACACTACTCATTGATTCTGCCCAAGAATTTGGCTGGATTAGCTAGTGATTAGCACTGTTGCATAAAAATTACCCATTCTGTTAATAGTGCAAATTGATCGAATCACTGTTTTTATCTGACAGCCATCCCTCTCAATTGTTTCTTAACGTTGACAAGCAGAGCAATTTCTGGTATATTGTTAGAGGAAAAGTTGGAAAGTTTGCTTTGCAAAATTAATTTTAAAAGGCAATTTAAATACAGTTGTCTACATTTTCATTTGTGAGATAAAATTACAAATTATTCTTGCTGTAGCAGTTTTTAGAAACAAGGAAGAAATTAGCAAAATGCCACATATGGAGCATAGCTCTTTATGGTGCAGGGACGTGGACGGTAAGGAGAAAGGAGGAAAAATATTTAGAAGGTTTTGAGATGTGGGTATGGAGGAGGATGATGAAAGTGAAATCGGCAGAGAGGAAGAGAAATGAAGAAGTATTAGAAATGATGGGAGAAGAAAGGACGCTAATAAAAACAATCAAGAAAAGCAAATTGGATAGGGCACATATTGAGAAGACAGTGTTTACAAAGGACGATCTTAGAAGGAAAAATTAGTGGAAGAAGAGGGAGAAAAAGAATAGGAATATTAGATAATATAAAGCAGGGATATAGTATTTATAGAGGTATAAAAGAGGCTTCTAGGGAGAGAGAGAAATGGAGGCAGCGATTCAGTTAAAACCTGTCTTCGGACAGCAGCCTGATGATGAGCAGTTTTTCTTCCTAGGTGATGATGTATGCCTTTAATAGGGTTGCAAATTTCTGTTTTGGGAATAAGGGTCTCTGTATCTCTGTGCCCCATGTGCAGGAACATAGAAGGGGTGTAGGGGGGAGGGAGGGGGGGGGGGGCAAATAAAAAATAATACTTTCGTTTGGGGTAGGGAGAGGGCCTAATTTCCTTGCTATGACCCTGCCCATGTGCAAGGCTGGATTAAGGGACTCAGGACCCTGGTGTAGACCATTGCTTCCCAAACTATGGTCCACGAAGGTTTCATTGGTGGTCCGCTAAGGTTTCCAAATGTAATTTTTTAGAATGAACCGCATATTTAGTTGAATTTCTTTTGGGAAAAGTTAATAATCAATTCTGACATTATCACAGGTATTCAATACTTGATTAACCCTTAGTTAGGCATGCTGGCGTACAGAGTATGCCAACGCATTTTGAAATGCTGGCAGTTTGTAAATTTTGTTTCATATACATTGTTCTTTTATGTAACCTATGAGTATTGCCTGAGTAGTCGAATAAGTTGTTTGCTATTGTTTAGCTTTTGTTCTTGAGGAGTAAAACATGACGCAAAGCTGTGTGAATCGCTTCTACTACCTTATATACGCATCACGATTTGTCTGTAATAATGAAACGAATACTTTCTGGTTTCCACGACTTGAATATAACACGACCGGTTTCACTACGATTGTAGCATCATCAGGTGAAAATATATAAATTGTTCCATATATATATATAGGGTAAAATGAGGGGGGGAGAGGGAGACAGTAGGGGTTACAAAGAAAACGAATGGGAGGTGATAGGATGAGCGATTGGGAAAAGAAGGGGGGGAAGCATCAACCCCTCCACTCACTCTTAGACACTTTTCCTTCCTGGTATCCACGAAGCCCTCAAAATAATCCTCCATGCTGCCCGCCCAATTCTTACCTCTTTCTCCCACCAGTCCCTCATTACCAACCTTTTTGCCAATCCCCCGCTCCTCTCCTTCCGCCGGCCTCCCAATTTGGGAAATATCTTGTGGATGAAGGAACTTCCCACTTCTACCACGCCTCATGGAGAAAGTAATAAATAACAAATTTTAAATTTATAATAAATAATTAACAAACATAAATGACGAATATGCTGGAAATTATAGAAAAACTTTTTAAAAAAATCAGAAAAAAAAATTTTAGTTCCTTCGGGAATCAAACCCCGGCAAAAGTATCTGAAATCCAACCTGGTTCCCCTAGACCAACACTCCTAGATAACTAATAAAGAACTTTTAACTTTCTTATTACGTTGACTATCGGATCGCGATTTTCAAAGGGCATTTTCTCGTAAATGACGTCGAGCACCTAGGTAGAAATAGGAGTCCGTTATTTTACAAATACTTTCATTCTGCAAAGTCTCAATCCGATGCGAGTGTCACACCTTGGGGGCTTCCCTTGTAAGCAATAGACTTCATGTTGTGGTAACTAAAAATGGTAAATCCGAAAACTTTAACCATATCCATGGTGTGCCTTAGGGCTCAATACTCGGTCCACTTCTTTTTATATTATATGTTAATGACTGCCCAGGAAATATTATGTCATATACCCTCCAATTTGCCGATGATACTAGTTTTTTTGTTAAAAACTCAAATCCTGAGGAAAACAAAAGGGAAATCAAAAAATTCATGGAGAAATCGGAGGAATGGTTTGCCTGCAATAAATTAAGCCTCATTGCTACCAAAAACCAACATATACATTTTAATCCATCTAAAAGCTTCTCAAACAGAAATGAAACAGGCAAACTGTTAGGCATAGTTTTGGACCCTGGACTAACTTGGAAGAAGCACATTGAATATTTAGAAAATAAATTGGCAAAATTAATATATCTTTTAATAATACTAAGGACTGAGGTATCCTATGATACCCTCAGATGTGCCTATTTAACTCTATTTCATAGTGTTATGTCATACGGTATTCTATTATGGGGAGCATCAAGTGCTAGTAAAAAGATATTTACTATGCAGAAAAAGGCAATAAGAATCATACATAATCTCAAACCAAGAGAACATTGTAGAGATGTTTTTAGACGTAGCAATATCTTAACATTACCCTGTGTCTATATCTTGGAAGCTACCTGTTATGTTCACTCTGGCTTCAAAAACAATTTACGTGGTGATATTCACAAATATGAAACTAGATATTGTACAAATATTGATACTGTGGGCTTGCTACAAGCCAAAAAAATTATGAATATTCTAGTAAAAAATTGTACGATTCACTCCCTACTAATTTTAAATCTATGCCTGCAATTATATTTAAAAGAAATGTCAGGGATATGATGTTAAAGGTGGCTTACTATAGCGTCAATGAGTTTATCTCTGAAAAATTGTAAAAATCTACACAAATGGTGTCTTTTGTATGGTATTGTCATGTTTGTGCACTTTTCTATATATTGTATTCTACTGTTCTTTTATTTTTTACTATGACCTTGACAATGTAATGCCCCATACAGGGGTCACTGCAGTAAATAAAATTATTCTTATTAAGCTTAATATTTCTTTCAAATGCCATCAGACTAGTATTTACTGACTACATAACTTAATATAAATTAGAATGGAGCTAAATATATCATTGCCGTTAACGAATTTGTCTATAAAAGTATGCTTTATTCCATGAAATGCTCTACGATTAAGAAAATGTCACTCATATTAAATCAATCTAGCATTTTTCAGAATTAAATTTCCATAATATATCTTTAATTTGTATAAACTCTGTGAATTTTAGTTTGGCTTAGGTTTACTTTAATTTTCCCATATCTCAGTTAACTTATTTATTTTATAAATTCATAAAAATATATTTTAAGAGTTGCTAAACCAAAGGCTTTGGGTCAAAAGCACTTAACATTCATAGTCTACAAACCTTGATATAAACCAAAATAAATTCAACATTGCTTTTGAGGAAGTTGTCCAAAGCATATTATATTCTATAATTTATTAAATGTTCTATAATTAATATGCCCACTCTAGTTCAGAGGAACAAAATCTTAAGGCGGCGAAGAGTTCCAGGGTTTCCAGCCAGGTTAATATGATGTCAACCGACGTTCCTTAATATCAAGAATGAGGTCAGGCTCAACCCTGTGGAATTTACTCATCGTAGTGAAATCGGTCGTGCCAAATAAATTTGTGGAAGTGACAAAGTTCTTTCTATTTCTCGATTCCATTCTTAACATTCTCAATTTCATGTGGTCAGTTTCAAACAGATTTCGACACGGAAATGTAATTCATAAGGTTATGGCCCAATTAACATCGGTTTCGAGTTCAACATCATTGCACAATTTAAGTCTTTTGATTTAAAAAAATCTTAAGAACTGCGCATCATAAAAGTGATTAGAATTTGAGCAGCAAAATTTTTAAATCTTCAAAAATATCAAATTATTTGGGGTGTTTTCTTCATCCCATTGTTTTATTTTAACCCTTTAAAGGAACAGAATCTATTTAAAAACTCCTTAATCCAAATACTTCCGCGACATTGCATATTCAAATGGATGACAAAATTCGACCCTTGCCTTAAGTCACGTGACTCGAGCTGAGGCATATGTTGGGGCAACTTTCTCTCCACTGCGCAGGCATGAAGCGCGCTCTGTATATACCCACTCTAATGTGTGTAACCGTTGATGCAAAATGGTGGTCTTCTGATATATTTTTCTTAGGTAAACGAAAACTTCGCCGAAAGTTTGGTACATCAACTGGTATTTCCACGAGTTATCTTAATGAATTCGTTAGGAGGAATTCCATTCCTTCAAAAGCAAGAAGAATAGTATCTATTCATTTAATTTTTGAGTGATGTTTATGTGTTTAGTCTTTTATACCTAAATAAAGCTAATATATTCAATTTGAGTCCGTGTGTGTTTATGACCGTAAACTTGAAGATTAACTTATGATTGTTATATGATCCCCACTCAATTAACGAAAGATGATATATACGTATACATAGTTTAATTGTTATTGGCTTAAATTAGTGTTTGTTTTATCGTGAAAGTTTGTAATTAATTTTTCGATAAACATTCTTCTCTTCGGAGTTTAAGGTATATTCGAGTTTTTAAATCTGCGATTGGTAAATATTATTAGTGATAAAGTTCTATTATGTTTATCGCTTTTCTTACGTGATATGTAATCATATTGGTGTACATACTACGATCAGCTGATTTGTATAGGATTGGAGTGGGTGTGTATGCAGTTTTGGAGATATAATTCACTGCATTTGTGTTTTGTGTGTAACCGTAATTCGGCAGGCGTGGATTTAGTAAGTAAGTAATTAAGATAAACGTATCTTTTATATGTACTAAGAAGGGAGATTTTTTACTTGAGTGGCTGTAAGAGTTTGTACGTTGATTTAGCATTATTTTGTAATGTTATCTGTGATCCGCGAGTGTTGTATAAATGTTTTGTTTAGTGAGTAGAATATGTATACGGAAATCACATATTTAGTATGTGTAGTATTTAAATGTTCATTTTTTGGTTTAAAAAAATTAGTGTTACTCTAGAAGTTTGTATATTGCTGGTTTCCTTTACACTGTTTATATATTTTGGTGCTTCGGGACATTTTATAAGTTAAGGATAATTTTTTTTCTCACTGAAAGTCGATTAGTATTCTCCATGTCTCGGACGATGTTTATTCATTGTTGAGTTACGAAAATGTATTGTGAGTTCTGAGGATCTTTATCTTATTCGCAAAATTAATATCCGATAGGGTAGTTATAATTTCCTTAATAAACTTAGCTACTTAAAAATTCTGAGAATGTTTTGATTTATGTAGTTATTGAGTGAAAGTATTAGATATGTAGGTTTTGAATTGTCCATTAGGTTCCTCTTGTCATCTCTTATATGAAATGAAAATTTCTTATGTGAAACCTTTGATAAGATGCAGCTATCATCTCTGAATTTAATATGTTTGCACACCATACTTTATCACGTGTGCAATGTTATATTGTTATTTATTATACAGGAATAATCCTCTCCCACAAGTTTTCTGCCCCAAGGAAGCTGAGTGAAAAGATGTGTTATTAAATGGTACTATTCCTTCTTTATTTTTGCTGTATAATTGTTTTTTACTTATTTATTGTATAATTGCGTTGGGTGTCTTTTTCATCGAAGTCTCTTGATATAAGCATATTATTTCCTACATAATATATTGCTATACCATTAATGTCTCTTTTTCGTAAAAATAACTATTATTTAACCATTTTATATTTTAATTTCTGATTTAAAAATGTGCATTTTTGTAAATAGAGACATTAAAAGATACCTTATAACTTGGAATCTAAAAGTTGGTGTTAATTAATTTTCAAGAATGTACTCAATTGTTTTTGGCGTTACTTTGTCCATTTATTATTAAAAATAAAATTAACTTTGTAAATTCCTACAATACTTTTATTAAGAGAGACTTATCTAAATTTCGACGCTTTACTACTGATGATGATGCAGAGTGTCAAAATCTAGATAGTCTCTTAATAAAAGTATTTTAGGAATTTACAAAGTTAATTTTATTCTTAATTTTCGAGAACTTTTAAAATGTTTTTTAAAAAGTTCCAAATTTTATCATTTCTCTTTGGATCACATAATGTGTTCCGAACATCATTATACAAATTCTGAGATAATTTAATGATGATATTTTCTTGTTTATTTTGTATATAGATATGGTTATTATAATTAATTTTTTTCTTAGAAAAATTTGCTTCAGTTTCATTTAATTTACCTGCAAATTTAATTACTCTTTATTAAAATATTCTTTCATATTACCTGGACAGGAAACAAAATAAATTCCTCTCCTCATTTAATCAAAGTATAACTTCTATTATATCTGATTTTTGCAGTTCAACTATTTATCAAAAATATAAATATTCACAAATTGAAGTATACTTTGTTGTATTTGATGAATTTTTTCAAACTTTTTTGTCATATATATTATGAAAAATGCATATGTACTTGCTTAGGGATTATAGTTTTTTAGCGTAAACAAAATTCGAACATATGTATACTAAATGATGTTTTTTTTTGTCAAACAACAATGTAATGTTAAAGTCGCTGTAAATTAATTTTCAAGTGCTTTTAACGTTTTTTCAAAAATTCTAAGTTTTCCTTGCATCACAAATGCCATTGTTCTATAATTTGAGTTTTGAACTTGCAGTTTTTTTCTGCATTTTTTCAGTGTGTATTTTGCAACCAGTTTGAAGCCCAATGCCTATACTTTTATGTATTTTTATTTGCTTTGTGTGCATCAATTTTGCATTCTTATTTGTTGTGGCCATTGTGTCCAATACTTTTCATTAAAAATTTGAGAGTTAACTTTTTTCTTATTTTATTTTAGTTAATTAATTTCTCTATAAAGCTACAGACCGGTTATTTTGTTATCTTTCTTATAAATTACGAATTTATTGACCAATAAATTTGGTCCTCTTGCGCTGACTTCATATATCCTATTTTTTGATGTAATCACAAAGCAAATTGTATCTCTTGTTTTGTTAGTATAAATTCGATATCTTAACGTGTGTATCCAAGTAATCAGAAAAGAAGCAACTTCTTTGCGCTGTACCAGCTTCAACGAATTTCATACTTTGAAGGACTTTTGGATCTTTTCTGTTATCTGCCACCCGCCCAAGTTAATATACTCAGCGCCCTTCTGGTGGCGGGATATGGAACTAGTACAGGATACTCCTGGTCGGGCTACAACATACTCCAACTGGCCCCCTGGGTTGTTTAAGTTAGTTAAAGTGTTTTGGTTTCTTCCCGCGTTCACTATCCTGCTTCCCCAAGAGAGATAGCATGATGGACGTGGGAAGAAACCAAAAACACTTGAACTAACTTACTCAACCTAGTCGCAGCAGTATCTCATGCGCTCATTCTTTTATCCTAAAGCTAGCCTCCATGCAGTTACATTTCTCGCCATTTAATTCCGTTTGGGTGCTGCATATATTAACCTGAGTGTGTGGCAGATAACAGACAAGACCCTGACTTGGAGCAATTTCTTTATATGAATTCAGAATTTGACTACAATTAAAATTTTTCATTTTATAACTTGATTCAATTTAATCTTCAGAGGGAAATTAAAGCATATTGCATTTTTCTTTTCCTGCTTCTTTAATGTAATTAATTTATAAATATTAAAAAAAAGCCTGACACTAAATGTAATAGTTCTATGTATGAAGCATCGTCCAGGTACAAAGTCTATATTTCCACTTCTTTGATAAATGCAATGAATTAAGAACAATCATAAATTATGAAAAGTCATTTAATCCAGATTAATGAATATTCATTCCCATTCCACTCGCCACCATTATCTGCTTTTGAGAAGAGACCAGAATTCGCAATGTCTAGGCATAAAACCCTCTCTCATCCCATATCCTCCAGCCAAGACTCCACTCAACTCTCACACCCAGATGTCTCTATATTCCAGGAGCAGCTCAGCAGGACTCTTCCCAACACCATGCACGTCCACTTGCTCTGGTCCATTTTGGCTCAGCAGACACCTTAAATAATGAGGAAAATTCAAAATGTTATTCAAGTTAATTAGGAAATTCTGCATAATAAATAATTTAACTAAACACTCAAGTTTTTGTAGGATAATATTATCACTTCTTAACAACCTCTCTATAACACCAATATTTTTTACTCTTAATTGTCCTTCAAGCATACAATCTTTCAAAACAAGTGAAATTTACAGTTCATAATTATGCTTGGCAATTTAATTAGCTTTAAATGGTCACTATCGATAAATGAGATAATGTTTAAGAATTTCAGGTTTTAAAATTCAAATAAATGAATAATATAGACAATTTTATGTTTGCACATTGGCTTTAAGCATAGTTGATTTCAATTCATTTTCTTTTAAGACTTCAAAAATAATTATTTTTTTAAATTTCAACAGCAAATTGGTGCTCTAGTTCCCAATCAATCTAAAAAATTCATTTTATCATATATATGCAGTTTAACAGAAAATAAATGAAAATGTTACAGCAACGTAACAGCAAATGAAAACCAAGCATCATTAAGTGAAAAAGTTCTTTTTATTATCTTCAAAACGGTTAATAGCATTACAAAGTGATTACACTTCTTTTGGCACTTGTGCAATTCACATCCAGTGCATTTTTACATGCAATTTTTGATCTTGTTTTGTTCATTCCAAGAATATTCTTTAATTTAAATTGACGAACTACTGAAATGGAATGTAAGAGTACGTGATGCACAGATGCATTCTTGGTTTCTGCAACAAAGAGTTTCAAGTCGCAAAAAAAACACTAGCATTAAAAAGCGGTAACATTTCTATTATTAATTACATTTGAAACTCGTAACAGAAAATCAAAACCTAGCGTAAGAAAGTAACAACATAATACCTCACAATAAATAAAAACAAAGCATTAAAGTGGTAATATTTCTTTTAGTAATCTCATTCAATATACGCAGCAGAAAATCTTACGTTACAAGATGATAGCAATTCTTAGATTCACATTAAAAATTCGTAATAAAAAACGAAAACCCAGCAAACAAAACAACATTTCCCTAAATTACATTCAAAATACACGAATAATAGTAAATGAAAACCTTACATTCCAAAATGATGGCATTCCTTTAAATTTTAAACTAAAGTTTTGCATCGAAAATAGTGGCATTTGTGGTGAAGTTCAAACAGAGCTACAATATAATTAAGTTGAGAGTTATCATGTTTGTCTACTTCAAAAACTGCTAATTATGAGCATTATAACTATAATATAATAATAAGTCCTTTTCTATGGCCCAAAGTTTAAACTGAACTTTGAAACAAAAAAGTAGAGGGAGTCGTGCTTGTCGGCATCGCAAACGCACGATGCAAAATGCAAATAATCGGCGCAAAACACAAGTAATGGTAAGAATAAAATACTTTGCTGCAAAGTGCAAATTTGTGAACCGCAATCACGCCAAGTTCAAAAAGGTGGTGTATAGGTATGAGATTCTTAAAAGAAAAATAATTAACAAATACCATTTATAATTTTGATTAAATTTAACCTATGTTAACGGTTAAGTGGCTATGAAGTCGTAAGCTACTCAAAGAAGAAAACAGCACTATTTAATGTCAGTATAGATTATTAACTGATAACTGTAATTGTAAATAACATTTTAAAGTTACTTTTAAAAAGTTTAAGATGCAAGGAAATCAATGTTTCGATAAATGTTATTCGGACACCAAGAAATTGAAATGATGAAGAACAGAGCACATCCCATTAAAACAAGACATTTAGTCATCCTTATACTGTATTGGCGCGAATATAACGCCTAATCAAATTACAATTTCTATCAATACTTGCACTTAAATGCGCCTAAGATTTTTCATTTGATTTCAGATGCTATCTCAACCTCTTAAGTATGCATAAATGGCAATGCTGCAGAGAATAACTAATAATGTCAGATTTACAAGCTCGGATATAAGCTCTCAATAAGCCCTTATTTTTCCCAGCGTCAGGCATTCACTTGTTTTAAGATTAATCTCACATATATCAAGAATAGATACATAATTATTAATATTAAAAAGAAATGGGAGCCTACTTAAGTGATGACAAAATTCTCTGCTCTTAAGAATCCTATCAGACTGTATTCATAGGAAACACAATTTTCTAGAAATATAATCAACTCAAATATTGTATGACCAGAATGGCAATTGAAGAAATAAATCATTTTCAATTTTTAAAAATATAGAATTGGAGCTAACGGACAAACTCATTGTTTATTATGCTTAACTGGTAAGTAATCCAAAAGCAGAGGAAATTTATATTTTTAAATAATTGCTGTGATTAACTGAGAAATTCCCAAATTCATAGCAAAATACTTTAATCCATTTTTCCACTAACAAACCACACAACAGATTTCGACGTTACTGCCACAATTATTCCAAAATATAAACGAATTTAACGGTCTCGTAAAAACCACAAAATTATCCATAAAAAATAAAATCGGAACAATTTTTAAACTACAGCTTTACCGCATATTTCAAAACATTTAACTAGAAAGCTTCTTAGTAACTTCTGCACTTGCCAACGCACTTTAAGATTCCATGCGACTTTGATAAATATTTCACATATCGTCATTACAAGATTGCATTTGCCATTTCTATGAAATTCTTATATTTACAGAAAATATTCGAATGATTAGGGTTTCCTTAAAAAGCCAGCGGGCAAATAAAGTGTCCCCAGGCAGCCAGGATTTTGCAGATATAAATGGCCATTATTATATTGATAACACACGTGAATAACAATTGCCAAATATTTATAATGATCAAAGCGATTAAATGATAAAATTGCTTTCACTTCCCAATGCAAGACATTTGCTGATCCCTAGAAGTTCCTACACTTTTTAATATTCGTAGTTGGCAAAACGGTGTTGGATATATATTTTATATATTATTATATATGCTATAGGATTTATATAACACTTGATGCATATTACAAAAATATTTTCCATAATTATAAAACTTCTTATGAATTACACTTCTAAAATCTCTGACTACATAAAAACTTAATCAAATTTCAAAAACTAACGCATGGCTGCCTGGATAAATTGTTCGTAGGTATTCTTTAAAAATAACAGCAAATATGCCCTAAAGATATCACCAAAGTGATAGCTCCACATAAAAACACCCAATCTGATAAATGCCACATGTAAAGGGAATAAAATCACTCTTGAACACACACTGATAATACTCACCAATAATATTTCTTGGTGAAGACAGCCAATCAGAGCCAGGTTGTCATCCGAGTCGCAGACTGCAAGTTGAGAGGCGCAAGAGAAGTGTGCTTTCAATGAATGACTCTGAAACAACAAGAAAATAAAATCAGAGATCTTGAATCTCACGCCGAATAATATTCACTATTCATCTAGTATATTACGAAATGTTCCCGATTCTTTCATGATAAATCATTCTACAAATATTCGTATCAGAAATTCTACTGCAACTCAAGTTATTCTTCAATTCGAAGTCTTGTAAAGAAACGGAGAAATCATTTCCCATGAATTGCATTGCTAAGCTTAATATTTCTTTCAAATGCCATCAGACTAGTATTTACTGACTACATAACTTAATATAAATTAGAATGGAGCTAAATATATCATTGCCGTTAACGAATTTGTCTATAAAAGTATGCTTTACTCCATGAAATGCTGTACGTTAAGAAAATGTCACTCATATTAAATCAATCTAGCATTTTTCAGAATTAAATTTCCATAATATCCCTTTAATTTGTATAAACTCTGTGAATTTTAGTTTTGCTTAGGTTTACTTTAATTTTCCCATACCTCAGTTAACTTATTTATTTTATAAATTCATAAAAATATATTTTAAGAGTTGCTACACCAAAGGCTTTGAGTCAAAAGCACTTAACATTCATAGTCTACAAACCTTGATATAAACCAAAATAAATTCAACATTGCTTTTGAGGAAGTTGTCCAAAGCATATTATATTCTATAATTTATTAAATGTTCTATAATTAATATGCCCGCTCTAG
Source organism: Tanypteryx hageni (assembly GCA_028673005.1). NCBI lineage: Eukaryota > Metazoa > Arthropoda > Insecta > Odonata > Petaluridae > Tanypteryx > Tanypteryx hageni. The sequence goes on from JAJPWW010001011.1 coordinate 9,760,401, forward strand.
TTCCGAGGAACAAAATCTTAAGGCGGTGAAGAGTTCCAGGGTTTCCAGCCAGGTGAATATGATGTCAACCGACGTTCCTTAATATCAAGAATGAGGTCAGGCTCAACCCTGTGGAATTTACTCATCGTAGTGAAATCGGTCGTGCCAAATAAATTTGTGGAAGTGACAAAGTTCTTTCTATTTCTCGATTCCATTCTTAACTTTTCTTTCTTTCATGTGGTCAGTTTCAAACAGATTTCGACACGGAAATATAATTCATAAGGTTATGGCCCAATTAACATCGGTTTCGAGTTCAACATCATTGCACAATTTAAGTATTTCGATTTAAAAAAATCTGAAGAACTGCGCATCAAAAAAGTGATTAGAATTTGAGCAGCAAAATTGTATGAAACTCAAAGGTGTTCTTACGGCACCATTAACATGTGACACGGCGTGCAAAGGCTAATCACGTTTTCGTTAACCTGGCTTATG
>JAJPWW010001011.1:9765871-9827137 GCA_028673005.1 Tanypteryx hageni
GAAGGTTTAAACCTGGTAAGGAGAGGGAGCGGAGGATGTCAATATGGGCTAGTTCCCATTGACGGAGTTGTGGCGCGGGGAAACTACTTGGAAGAGCACGAATGGTTTTTACTGTGAAGCAGCTATTGAAGGGAAGGGAGTGGGTTAACGCATGGTCGGCCACCGGAAGGGGGCGCCTAAGAGAGACGCTATTCCGATGGCCGTTCATGCGGATGTTAAGGGGTGTGGTTGTGAGGCCTACATAGAACGCAGGGCATTGTGTGCAGGTAAGAAGATATGTTACGTTTTTGGAGGTACAAGTGCTGCGGGATAAGATAGGATAGGAGATTTGGGTAACGGGGCTGGTAAATGAGGAAGAAGTATCTAAGATGGGGCAAGTGAGGCAACGTGGTCTTTTACAAGGGGAGGAACCTGCGGGGGAAGGTGGAAGACCGGTGGGGAGTTCCTTGCGCCATAGCAGGTCGCCAAGACTCCTAGGTCGGCAGTAGGATATCATAGGGGGCTTAGGGAAGAGTAGCGTAGTTGTGGGTGTGTTAAGGAGAATTGGATGGGCGGCCGCGAGGATGTTATTTAGGGCTTCGTGCAGCCCCAGGTGAAAGGTTGTGGTGAGAGTCAGAGGGACTTCTGTCTTCGAGGGTGGGTTCAAGATTGGTGGGTGTCTGGAGGGGGTGGAGATGGCGCGATATATTTCATTGCGGACTAAGTCGGCAGGGTATCCTTGATTGAGGAAAGCCTTAAGGAGTAAGGCGCAATAATCGGATAGTGAGGTGCTATCCGAGCAGATTCTAAGGCCACGCCTGGCGAGGGAGTACGGAAGAGATTTCTTTGTGTGCTGTGGGTGGCAGCTGGTGTAGTGGAGGTATTGTAGGTGGTTGGTATCTTTAATGTGCACCGAGGTGCCAATGCGTCCATTACGGAGAAGGAGGTTAACGTCGAGGAACGTGGAGTGTGTTGTAGAAGAGTGATGAGTGAAAGAGAGGGTGGGATGGGTGGAAACTGTCTGAAGGAAGGAATTAAGGGATTCCGCCCCATCGGTCCACAGAAAAAATATGTCGTCGATGAAGCGGAGCCAGAGGAGGGGCTTTTGGGGAGAAGATTCAAGGAGCTGGGATTCTCATTCACCCAGGAAGCAGTTGGCGTAGGAGGGAGCCATCCGAGTGCCTTTAATCTGGATGAAATGGTGCCCTCCGAACGCGAAGTTGTTTTTGGTGAGAACCATTTCCGCCAGTGAAGTGAGGAAGGCAGTAGAAGGTTTCTTCTCTCCAGACCTGTTGTCAAAGCAGGCTCGAAGAGCAGCAAGTCCATCGGTGTGGGGTATATTGGTGTAAAGGGAGCAAACATCTAAGGTGACCATGATGGTGTTTGGTGGGAGTGGGTGCTGGAGTGCTTTTAGGCGTTTGAGAAAGTGGTTAGTGTCTTGGACGAAGGAGGGGAACTGTTGGACGAGAGGCTTTAGGTGATGATCGACGAAGGCGGAGATTCGCTGAGTTGGCGAGTCGAAGCTCGCGACGATCGGGCGACCTGGATTTCCGGGTTTATGGATTTTGGGAAGGAGGTAAAAGTTGGGGGTACTGGGGGGCACGAGTAGAGCGGTTACATTCTCGGACAGTCCTTCATGTGTTCCCACTGTGTGAAGGAAAGTGGAAATATCGGAGGCGTGGCGGTTGGTGGGATTAGAGGTGAGGGGGCGGTAGGATGATTGGTCGGAGAGTTGGCGAAGAGCCTCTTTGTTGTAATCCTCCCTATCAAGGATTACCAAGGTAGAGCCCTTATCTGCGGGTAAAATTATAATATTTTTGTTTGACCTAAGTTGGGATAAAGCGTGTCTTTGGTCTCTGGAAAGATTATCGTGGTGATCGAGAGATTTAGGGAAGTCCGGGTGAGAGATAGCGTTGGAAATATAGGAAATGTAAAGCTCAACGGGGTGGTGTGAAGGGAGAGTAGGGGGTATGTGTTGGGATGGAGGTTTGAATAGGGAAAGGGGCTCGGTTCGATTGATGGGAGTGGGTGGATTTGGGGATGCAGTGGTATTGAAGGTTAGTTTCAAACGAAGGGAACGGGCATAGGATTGAGTGTCCGCTAGAAGGCGGAAATGGTCGAACTTCGGGGTGGGAGAAAAGGAGAGTCCCAGGGAGAGCAATTTGCATTGTGCGGGGCTAAGGTCATGTGTGGAGAGATTTACAATGTCCTCCTTGTCAAGATTGCGTAGAGGGTGGGACGGTGTTTTGGCGGAATGTTGCAGTTTAGGGTCGCAGCACGTTGGTGTGGGTTTTACTTGGTATAGAGGGGGAGTAGTGGGAATTCCAAGAAGGTCGGCCAAGCTGGGCTTCTGTCCGAGGAGGGGAGGCGGAGGGTGGGTTGTGTTCCCCTGGTAGGGAGGGGTAAAAGGAAAGGGAAGGCCCATCTGGAAGTGCTTCATGCAAAGGCAGGAAAGTTTCCTCATGAGTCGGGTCTCGTGGCTAAGTTTGTTTCTGTCCGCGTCTTTCCGCGCACTTACAATGTCCTCGCGGGAGGCCGGAGAGGACTTAATGATTTGTTCTTGTAGGGAGATAGCAACATTGAAATGGAAGTTAGCAAGGGATTCATATTCATGAAGGACTGAGCCGGTGAGGGACATCGAAAATAAATGTTGTTGGGCGGCAATTTTGGGCCGAATAAGGGGGGGAAGACCTGATAGGGGTATTTTGATTGTAAGACCGTTGGGAGTGATTCCAAGCGCTAGGCAAGATTCAAGAAACCTAATTTGGCAGGTGAGGGATGTGAATTTATGTAGGTGGCGGTGAAAGCATAGAAAGTCTTGCATAGTGAGACAAAGAGGAAATAAATCCTAAAGAGAAATGAAAGAAAATAGAAAAGTGTTGTAGGGAGTGGATAGCGTGAAGAAAATAGAGGGAAGGAATAATATAATATAACGATACGGAAAAAGAAATAATATGATATACATATATATATATATATATATATATATATATATATATATATATATATATGTACACATGATATTGATAATGTTTGTAATTTATAATAATACCAGACAGAAGAAGTTGCTTCTAGACGAACTCATCTTTGCCTATTCTATTAATAAAAATCATTGTATGTCTTGAAATCTAGATACTGATTGGCATGGTTCATGAAGTACTAAATTATTATATATATATATATATATATATATATATTATATATATATATTTATATATATATATTTATATGGGGGTGGAAGGGTAGTGCGGAAAGGTCGAGGATTGGAGGATGCGGAGGGGGTTGGGTATTGGAAGGGGTTTGGGAGAGGACAGAAGGGGAGTGAAAAGTTACTGAAGGTTTAGGCTAGGGGGGGTAAAGGAGTTTAAAAGATGAATATGCGAAAGCTCCCACTGACTGAGTTGAGGAGCCGAAGCATTGTCGGGCAGAGGAGTGGTGGCTGAAGGAAAGCGTGGGGTGGGAAGAGAGGCATTGTAAAAAGGATTGTAGGGAGTCTGGTCCGTGCGTCCAAAGAAGAAAAATGTCGTCAATATACCTCAGCCATAGGAGTGGTCTGGGGGAAACGTCAAGAAAGCGTTCCTCCCATTCACCTAAGAAGACATTGGCATAGGAGGGCGCCATGCGTGTGCCCATCGCAGTACCTTTTATTTGTAGGTAGTGGCGCCCTCCAAAAGAGAAGTTGTTTTTTTGGAGCAACATTTCAGCCAGCTTCGTTAGAAAGTGGGAGGATGGTCTTGCATCGGATGGTCTTGCATCAGATGGTCTGGAGTCCAGTAATTTTCTCAGGGTAGACAGTCCTTGGTTGTGAGGGATGTTGGTGTAGAGGGAGCAGATGTCTATAGTGGACATAATTGTGTTAGGTGGGAGAAGGGAAGGGAGTGATTTTAGGCGTTGTAGAAAGTGGTTTGTGTCTTTGATGGAGGATGGGATTTGATGGACGAGAGGTTGTAGGTGGGAGTCAACAAAGGCAAAAAAGTGTTCCATGGGAGAATTAAACCTGGCAACAACGGGGCGGCCGGGGATGTTGGGGAGAAGGTAGAAGGTTGGGATCTGGGGTGTGCTGGGGATCATCAGGGAAATGGTGGAGTCAGGGAGGCCTTCTTGTTTTCCCACGGATCGCAGATATGTGGAAATTTTGGAGGAGTGGCGGTCAGTGGGATTGGAGGGCAGAGGAAGGTAAGAAGTTTGGTCAGATAGTTGGCGGAAGGCTTCGTCGTTATAATGCGAGCAGTCCATTACCACAGTGGTGGTACCTTTGTCTGCAGGGAGGATAATAATTTTGTCGTTGCGTTTCAGCATAGAGATAGCGTGTCTTTCTGGTTTCGTCAAATTGTCGTGGTGGTCAAGGAGGTCGGGAAAGTTGGGCTGGGTGACTGCGTGAATGATGTAGTTAGCATATTGCTCGATAGGATGGTGGGGAGGAAGAGAGGGGGGGGATGTATTGGGAAGGGGGTTTGAAGGCGGAAAGGGATTGTGGGGGTGAGTCGGGGGAAGATGAGGAGTCAGATGTGGGTGGGGTGGCTCTGAGGCGGAGTAAGCGTAAGAAGGCTTGTATGTCGGCAAGGAGACAAAAATGGTCAAATTTTATGGTGGGACAGAAGGAAAGGCCGCGGGAAAGAATGGCATTCTCGGCAGGGTTAAGAGCATGAGAGGAAAGGTTCAGGACGTCATCTGGCTGGGGGGGTTTGCAGTATGCGAGGGGGTGGGGTCCTGCGTAGGATTGGGATGCATCCTTGGTTCGCGGGTTGAAACAAAGGGAGACCTCCTGAGAGAGTATAGTGGGGGTGGAGTGGGGATTCCCAAAAGGTCGGCCAAGGAGGGTTTTTGGGCGAGGAGAGGCGGGGGATGTCGGACTTACCAGCTGGGAAGAAGGGGAGAGGTAGGCCGAGCTGGAGGTGGCAGACGTACTTGAGGGAAAGTTTGCATATGAGTCTGTATCGGTTGGCTGCGATATCCTCTGCAGCTCCATGGAAGATGACGTCGAGATCAGCTGTGGAGTTTGGGGAATGATTGAGTTCGTGTATGAGAGTTATACATTTCTCAAAGTGCATGTTGGAGAGTGATTTATAGTTAGTAAGATTAAACGGACAATGTTGAGGGACATAAGGTGATATGTAAGGGCAAAAGATGAGCGGATAGCCGGGAGGAGGCCCGATAGGGGGATTCTTACGGTGAGACCTTTGGGGGGGGAGGCCTAGTTCTAGGCAGCAATTGAGGAATTCAATCTGGCAAAACTAAAGAACAACTTTTAGGTAATGTTATTCCAAGTAAAATTGGACTATGAGTTAGGAAGCTAACAAGGGTGGCAAATAAAGGGGTTTGTATAGAATCTGATAGCCCCGGCATTGAAGAGAAATTGAGGAAATGCAAAATTTTCGCAAGTGATAAACTGGTTATTAAAACTCCGGAAAAAGGAATCCAAGATTGGCCTTGTACAGAGTTAAGTCCTCAGTAAATGAGGAGATGTTATTAGAGGCAATAATGAACCAAAATCAGACTCCTGAAATGGCGTCAATAAAGATTCTTTATAAATTTGGGAAGAGAAACGAAAGAGTGAATAACTGGGTCATTGAAGTGGACCCAGAAACAAGAAAATGGCTTTTGTCATGGGAAGAATCTATATAGACTATAATGTGTGTAAGATCAGCGACCACATTAGGATCACAAGGTGCTACAAATGTCAAGGTTTCGGTCATATGGCAAAGGACTGTAAAGACAAGGATAGATGCAGTCACTGTTCTGAGGAACACAAGTTTCAAGATTGTCCCAAGTTAGCAGAAAATCCAAGTTGCATAAATTGCAAGAAATCCAAAATTGAAGAATGCAATCACAAGGCAATTGATCCAGCATGCCCAATCCATAAGAAGTGGATAGAGATGCTGATGAAAAATATTAATTATGGCTAATCTCAATTTAAAAAGGAGCCAAGACTCCACTGTCAGAAATAAGAGCATCCAAAGAAACAATGAATTTAGTTCAAGAGCCATACTGTTGTAAAACAATTAATTCTGATAATTGGAAGATACCAGGATTAGGAGTAAGAACAAGAATTGTACCACAGTTCCTGACCAAAAAATTTTATGCCGCAATAATTTTATTAAATGAGGATCTTGACATCCTCACAATAACACCCTACACCACGCAATATTTCGTGGTAGCGGAAATACGCAATAAGAGAAAGTCGGTAATATCAGTAAGCGCATACTTCCCACCAAGCTTAAATATTGGAGTCTTTATTGGAAAACTAAAAGAAATAATTAATACGTTTAAGAATCAGAAGATTATTATTTGTGTGGATGCAATAAGTGAAATCTGGTTTAATGCTTACTCAGACAATAGAGGAAATTTAATAGAAGAATTGATAGCGGAAGACGGGATTTTTCTAATGGATGAACCAGGAGAGCCAGCGACATTTTCTGGCCCTAATGGAGAGTCAAATATAGATTTGACCTTGTTAAATTCTAATGTTGTTAGAGAATTAGAGATTACCAGTGACCACCAACTTATTTCGTTCGAAATAATAAACATGAACGAAACTCCTGAAAAAATAAATATGAGATTTCTACTTAACAGAGCAAAATGGGACACATGTGACAAGGAATTAAGAAGGAACTTATGGGAAATCAAAAAACATACTTTATGGACACCTAATATAGGAAGCATAGAAAACAGAGCAAAATCCATAACTCATGCAATCTTAGACTCTATGAAGAAAGGGGTACCCATGGCTAAGAAAAGAGAATGGAAAACACCTTGGTGGAATGACCGACTGGAAAAACTAAAACAGGAATTGAAAAAGCTGAGGAGAAAATTTCAGAAAAGCAAAAATGCAGACAAAGCTATTTACAAGGAAAGGTATTCCAACAAGCTAAAGACGTACAAGGACTTCATAGCCAAAGCAAAAGAAAAATCATGGAATGAGTTTGTAAAAGATAATTTAGGAAACAATGCTTGGGGATTTGTTTACCGTCTCTTTTCGGAAAAGCTCAAAATACCAGTTATATACGGTACGGCCACGAACGAAGATGGTGTAATACCGCTAACGAAGGACCACATAGGAGAAGTACTGGAAACATTACTTCTGGATGATGTGGAAGACAAGGAAATCCATAAGAACATAAGACTGAAGTATGAAGAAGACCCAGGAAATGAAAAAACGAGCCACTGTTGTAATAATTATCCATGAAAAGTGAATGTCCGGCATCTAATTTGCCTTCCATCAACTTCCATACAACATTGTTGACATGTCCCGGCCCACCTACATCAACATCAGAGGACCCAGCATACACAATAAATCTTAGAACCAAACCGGAAGGTTCGGTGAGCATGTAAAGTTTAATCCCATACCGGTGCCGTTTACCTTTCATATAAACACAAAAGATAAGACGGCCCCTCCAGAGAACATGGATTCGTCGATGCATAGCCTTTGGGTCGGTCTCAGAATCAGCCCCCAACCCATCTGCTAAGTATGCCGTTGTGTCCTCCGGTGGAACTAACCTGCAACCGTCAAAATTTCCAAATGATACCCTAAATGCGTCAGAGAATTCCGACAAAAATTTTTCTCATAGTGACGATGGTTTTATAAAGGTGAGCTACAAAAAAAGGAACAAAACCATAAGTAAATATGCCGACAGCCTACATGAAAACTCTCATCACGAATGTCCATCAGAAGTCTCCATTAAGGAGAGTACGAGTTTATCAAAACGCTGTCCTGGCATAGCAAAACGAGGTAAGCAAGTAAAACACTTAATATTCGGCTCCAGCAAGGAAAAAAACAGTTTTACAGCAATCCCTAAACGTGCCTGGCTTTATTTGGGACGAGTTAATGTGAATGTTACATGTGATAATATTATAAACTTACTTTCAAAGAGATATAATAACGATAATTTTACATGCGAAAAACTTGACATATACAGCAGTCAGAATGCTTCCTTTAAAATCAGTGCTGATCTTTCTCTCTTATCAGATTTGAATAAAAGTGAAAACTGGCCAGAAGGTGCATGTGTTAGTAGGTTTTCCTTCACCAGGTGGAGAAAGAGTGAAATTAGCAAATCTGAACTAAGTGACCCACCCTCACCATTGTGTGTCCCCTGTCAGAATACAGCAAGTGCTCATTATGATTCTTCAGCCAGTGCTATTGATTGTGATAGCAACCCAAGTGAAAGTGCCGATAAAAATCCTCTTCCAATTTTGCCACCTAATCCCAACCACAATCCCACCTGTAATCAGGCTCCTAAAACGATTACTCGAGGCCAAGCTGGTGTATTGATCCCAGCCCAACCCTCAACAGGAATCACAACAAGAAGCATGGATGGGATCTCCAAAGCCAAATCAAAGTGACTAAATGTAATACATCAAAACATCCAAGGTATGGGCAATAAAATTGATCAGCTCGAGGTTTTTATTGAAGAAGAAACCCCTGATATTTTGGTACTCAGTAAACATGGGTTAAAACTAGAACAAACACATCGTAACATATTGTCCAAAATGAAATTAGGTGCAGTCAGCTGCAGAAAAGGAAAAAAAGGTGGTGGTGTTATAATACTTGTCAATAGTAAATTGCAAATTCATATAGACAACTTAGAACTGGATAGATTTTCAGACCATGAAAACACTGAAATTACAGGCATAAAACTCACCCCAAGAAATAATAATACAATGTATATCCTAGGAATATATCGCCCCCCTAGTGGTAATATTGATCTCTGCCTGAACCAACTAACACAAATAATCGAAAACATGCAGCCAAAATTAAAGAGTAAATTGATTATTATTGGTGACTTTAATGTGAATATATTGGAAAATACAAGAAACAGTAAAAAATTTATCTCATTTATTGAACTATTTGGCTTAAAACATACCATATCTTCACCTACAAGGATAACAAATATCACAGCTACCTGTATAGATAATATTTTAACTGATCTAAATCCTTCTGCATTCACCTCTCTAGTAATTCATTCCTCACTATCTGATCATTTAGCTATAAAAATTAGCATAAACTTATATCAAAATTTAGTAAGCCCACCGCATTACGTACCATTTAAAGTGCATAACTGTAAGAAAGAAAACCTAATGCGCCTTCAAAATTTAACAATGAATGAAGAATGGTCTGGTGTGACACTCAATAATACAGCAGATGACAAATATAATAATCTCATTGAAACCTTCTCCTACTGGTTCAACCTCAGTTGCCCTATCACAACTGTAAAAAAATGGAATAAAATAACAAAAAAAAGTAACTGGATTGATGCTTCAATCAGAAAAGCCAGGGCAGAGCTTTGCCATCTTGAACAAATATATTTATCAAATAGAGACATTAATAGTAAACATGAATTTTCAAATTACAAAAAGTTTTATGATAATTTAGTGTTAACAACTAAAAAGAAATACAATGATGCCTATATCCTAAACTCGAATAATATTATTAAAAGTACATGGAATATTATTAATCAGGCCAGAGGAAAGGAAACACCAACTTCCTCCCCCACTGAAATATGTATCAATAAAGTCACTATCAACAATCCAATGGAAATTGCAAATTATTTCAATAGTTTTTTCAACACAATGGCTGCAAAAATATCCAAAAAACTACCTAACACTTCAAGGGATAAACATTTCTTGAATAATAGAGTTGCTCAAAGTATCTACCTCTTTCCAACTAATGGCACAGAGGTCAAAAGCATAATTAAAAACATGAAAGCAAAAAATTCTGCAGGATATGATGGTATTCCTATTACTGCCATAAAAGCATGTGCATCATCCATTGCCTCTCCTTTATCCAACACCATTAACAAAGCCTTTGAAGAAGGAATCTTTCCAAATGCTCTCAAAATATCTGTAATTCATCCAATTTATAAAAAGGGTGACAAAAGGGATGTAGTGAACTACAGGCCCATATCTCTGATATCATGTTTTTCCAAAATATTTGAAAAAATACTGCTGAATAGACTCACACCTTTCCTCAAACGGCATAACATAATCTGTAACACCCAACATGGATTCATAAAGGGCAAATCTACCACTACTGCGGCAATCACCTTTCTGGAAAAAATTATCAGCAATATTGATCAAGGAAATAACTCCACTGGTATCTTCTTGGATCTATCAAAAGCTTTTGACTGCGTAAATTTTGACATACTACTTGAAAAACTAGAAAATTTTGGAATAAGAGGTCAAGCCCATAGTCTCATCAAATCTTACTTAACAAACCGAATGCAGGTAACAAAACTACAGACATGCCAGGGGCATATTATGTCATCTAATCTCACTGCTACCAATGGAGTTCCCCAAGGCTCAATTCTTGGGCCCTTGCTCTTCTTATTATATATAAATGACATCCAATCTGTTATTAATGATGGGACTATAATTTTGTATGCGGATGATACTTCTATCACAATAGCTGATAAGCTGTACTCTCAACTGGAAATAAAGGGAAATGTTGTCTTAAACAGCATTGCACAATATTATAATGAAAACCTTCTCACAATAAACACTGAAAAATCATGCTTTATAGAATTCTCCCCACGCTTATATGACTCAGAAAATAGCTACTTTGTAGGAGATATCATGATAATGAAAAACCACTGCACAAAATTTCTTGGTTTAATTATTGATGAAAAACTAAGCTGGAATTACCATAAAGATGAAATATCGCATAAAATTAGCAGAAATCTTTACGTCTTAAGGAACCTAAAATATCGCTGTACACAAGGAGTTATGAAAACTGCTTATTTTGGACTGATTTACCCATACCTTGTCTATGGAATTGAATTATGGGGGCACACTAGTAAAACAAATTTACAGAATCTTTTCATTTTACAAAAGAAAGCAATACGCTATATAGCAAACTTACCCCTGAAACAAACATGTAGGCAGGCTTTTGTTGACCTTAAACTACTGACACTCCCCTCCATTGTAATATATAGGACATTGCTATATTTAACTACTTTGGATGATATAATATGTAATAAAGATGTCCATGAACACTTCACTAGAGGCAATTCCTCTTACCGTCTTATCCAACATAGACTAAAATTGTATGAAAGCCTACCCAAATATAAAGGTATTCAATGGTTTAATATTTTATCTCCCAACCTTAAGTCTAGCAGATCAGAAAAAGACTTTAAGAACAAAATGTACAAATTTCTACTGGAGAATGCTTTTTACTCAGTGGAAGAATTTATTGATGTATGCTACTCCAAAAACATGTAACAGGAAGAAACTCTAACATGTAATTTATTTGTTTTATATTTAAATATTGCTGTATTTTGAGATTGTAGTTTTAATATGTTTTCTTACTTTCAAATATATATGATGATTTTTGATGAAGGCTAGTTGCACAATTATAAAATATGAAACATAGAACATAAGAAAATGTAGCATATGTATTATGTACTCACTCTGTACTTTTTGTATGTTTGTTTTGATATGTAACTCCCATAGTATATATATATATGTTGTGAATGCCCTCTATGACGGCTCCTGACAATTGTAATGCTTTGTGTATGCAATTTTTATGGAATTAAAAATAAATAATAATAATAATAATAACTATTGCGTCCATTGTTCGGTGAAAAATGTCAATCATTGGTCTTATTTTGTATAATCTGTCCGTAGGTTGTGGCTCCCTGGGTTCTGGATTTTTTGCGAAATGCAAAACCTGCAAAATCCCGGAGAACCTGTTGAGGCTCATATATTTTCGAAAACAAGGAAAATTAAATATGAAGTCAGTGATCCAATAATCGGAGATCCTACTCAATGGGCATGTGCCCATATGAAATAGAATCCCGAGGAAAGTTAAAAATTCTTCCACTGACAACTGCTTCCATTTAGTAATCCTTGCTTTCGGAAATTTATTACCTAAAAGTAAAAAGTCTGCCTATTTGTCTCCGTCACCACCAAATTGGTCATTTCGTCCATCAGTAAAAGGTCAAAAAATTGTCGAGGCTCTTTCCCTGGGTCTGGAACATTTAGGCCCGGGGTGTGAGTGAAGGGGATGGCAGGTCTAGTCGGTCTGTTTGAAGTCCAACTGTAGGTCTGGGTCGAGGTCCTAGTCAAAACAGAGGCAACGGGGGAACTGGTTTGTACAATGGGAGGGCTAGGAGGGGAGGAAGGTGAAATATTTTGCCTACCAGCTGAGGGAAGCTCCACCTCCTCTTCCTCGTCCTCCTCGGTGGTGTCTCCCCACTCCGTTTCCCCAGACGAGTCACCAAAATTTTCTTCCTCTTCCTCCTCCCTAAGTAATAATTCGTTCAACTCTTCGGCAGACCAAATGTGGCGAGGGGGAGAGTCCCTCCTTTGCCTTTGGGTCTGCGAAGAGTCGCCTTCACACCTTCTCTTTTGTGTGGTCGGAGGAAGAGGAGTTAAATCTTCCCAGGAAGTTGACGGCTGGGGACTGTTTTGGGAAGTCAAGGGTTGGGGGTCATCCTTCGAAGTGGGAGGTCGAGGAGATTTTTCCCCAGGGAGAATCACTTTGAGGAGTGCCTTCCCCTTGCCTCGACTGGCACCTCGAGTACGAACCATGCTAAAAAAAAACAAATATAGAAACAATTTTTTTATCATATTGGTGTATCATAAAAGTATAGGCATAGAATGTACGTACATTATTCCTCCCAGTAGATTCTCGTTCACGAATCAATAAATTCATGCTTGAAACCGTGTAGCTAGATAACAGAAAATAACAAATAATCAGAAGAATAAATAGAAGTTTGCAAGAAATAACATTTAAAATGAGATAAGTAAAAATAACATAAGTCATAATAACTAACATTTTTCTCCCTCTCACGAGAGATTAACTTTCCCTTAGTATTTTTCGTAGAAAAACTGAAAAATGGAGAAAGATAATTTAAAAATCTAAGAAGAAAACATAAATAGTTAGTAAAAATTTCAGTTACTAAAAATTAGATTGTTAAAAAATACCACCTATGGCTTTGTAGAAGTCCAAAGAAATTTCTCCCTCTCCTGCAATTTTTTCAATAAAAGAAGTCCTATAAATGACACAAATTGGTTACAAACCACTGAAAAAGTTATAACAGATACGCCGACATTAAGTTAGTTCGAGGGGGGGGGGGGGGATTACATGCACAATGTCTTTTCCAAAATAACCTGTCTTCGTAATATGTTTTTCAGGTACTTTTACGAAAAACAACCTTAAAAAAAGGAAGAGAAGTTTAGAATTATATGAAAACATCGATAAGATAATAAAAAAACGTACTTAGAAATGCGTACTTACCACCCGGGAAAAAAAGGTTGTCGCTGGTAAAAGAAAGGTCGGATCTTAAAACTAAGCACACGTGCTAACTCTGTGGAACCTAGTGAACGACTGCATAGGGCAAGGAAAGTGTTTCGGGTAGGCGTCTCCCCAACACTAGCATGGAAAGGGGCGCTGAAATCGGACGACAACTGTCGTCCGCAGTCGCTGGCGTGCACCCGGCGGATGACACTCGTCGTCCGTCAGCGTTGAACATGTCAACTAGATGAGTAAGAACAGAAAGAAGGTAAAATTTTACATTGCCTTTAACTATAGAGCAAGGAATATCATAATATCCAGAAGAATTTTTAGGACTTATCTTTTCAAGTATTGTCTTAATTTCCTTCTCATCTGTAGGGTAGAGAAAGATTGACTCTTTGGAAACACGTTGTATAGATCGATTTTCTTTAGATTTTGCTAAAGGCAGAATTTTTAACAAGTGATTGATAGACTCAAGGAAGTAATTGTTAAAACAATTGGCTATTATGCCTGTATCTGTCACAGGCATATCCATATGAGAGATTGTATCAATAGAGGAGTGACTTTTCGTTACAGAAGTTGAGTTGTTTATGATTTTCCAAGCGGTCTTGGTTTGATTGCTTGATTTGTTAATTTGATCAATATTATAACATTTTTTGGCCAATACAATTTGTTTAGAATATGCCTTTTTGCACCTTAAGTAATATTTCTTATCTGTTTCTGATTTGGAGACTTGAGCAATTTTAAATAGCTGTCTTAGTTGGTCAGATAGTGAAATAATTTCAGGGGTCACCCAAGGATTAGTCTTGTCTCTATTCCTTTCTGCAGTATAGGTTTTGATTGGAAAACATTCATTAAAATGCTGTAGAAAAATTTCCTGAAAATTTTGAAATTTATCTTCAAAATCCAATGTGTTAAAAACATTATCCCAACTTTCATACTGCATGACAAAGTCAAAATTGGCACGAGTAGCTTGAGAAAAGCTACGTTTATGCTGGTATTTACAAACCTTGGGCTGAGGTATAATGGTTACAGAGAATGATGAAATCTGGGCCATTGGATCTGAGAGGCGTGTTAAATACAGAGCATTCATGTTCAATTATACTTGAAAATATATTACTTATGGTGGTAGCAGAATTATTGGTGATTCTTGTGTGTTGAAAGATAGTTGGGGACATGTTATAGGCCAAGAAGTTGGAATTTTGTATCATTATTAAAACTAAGATCTACATTGAGATCACTACAGACAATTAGCATATTTGAAATTCTATCTACTATATCTAAGACACTTATGAGTCTGTCAGCAAAAGTAGGGAAGTCACCATTTGGCGACCTATACAGGCACAAAATTGGTATGTGAATGTTATTAAATAATAGTTCTGTTGCACATCATTCAAAGTCAAAATCCGAGCAAAGATTGTTAGGAATTTTTAGATCACGAGTTTTTATGCCATGTTTCACAGAGATTATGACACCACCATTTTTAGATTTAACTCTGCAAAAGCTGCTTGCTATAAAATATCCATTAATTTTAACACTAATTAATTCATTACTTTGAAGCCAGTGTTCAGAAATGCAGATCATCTCGGCATTTTGTGGGTTCACTAATAGCTCAAATTCATCTAACTTATGACGTAAACATTGAATATTTACATGTAACACTTTAAGATTGGATATTACATAGGAAGAATAAACTGGAGATTCATTACTATCTACTCCAGGTAGTCATGCCCGATTTTTTTTCATCGATATCCCTGACTGAGAGCAGGTATTCTATTCTCTTAGTATCAGTTTCAATATTATCAAAGTAAATTGCAATTGCCATATTATTCATAATATGGCCAAATTTGGCACAAAGGTGTTGAAATATGATGCTGAAAGTCTTGTAATTAAGGTTTTCAATGAGTTCTAAAAATGCAAGTAGCTTAAAGATTATTTTTGATTTTGTTGGTGAAGAATACTCTTTAATGTTAAGATATGTTCCAACATGCTGGCTTGCACTTTTCAATGCTGTTGATAGATTGTTAAAAAATTGGACGGCAATCAAAACCTATTTTACTCATAAAGGAGAGGAAACTACTGATTATATCATTTGGACATTCATCAGGGACTAAAAAAATGAAATACTAACTGAAAATGAATTGTCATACATTGAAAGTTACATCTATTTTATACATAATTACATGAATTTGATTGTAACATCTATAAAATTCTTGGAACAAATAGATACAAGCCCAACTGAATTGCATAACATTATGAATGACTTGCTAAAAAATTTAGAATGTCGAAAAAAAAATTTTTTGACTATAAAGTAAAGGAAAATTTACCAAAATTTGAAAAACATCAGCAAAGGGAATTCATGAGTTAAGCATTGAAAGTCTATCACATATTTAAAAAGATTGTTTGTTTTTGAAAAATCTAAATTTAAGAGTTTTCAAATTTTCAGTTTAAAATCTGAGTTTTCATTTGATGATTTAGTAAAAGCAGTTCAAGATATAAACCTTACCCACATAATCAACTGTGCTCTGCTTAATGATGAATTTGTTGTTTTGAGAGAGGTAAGAGAGTAAGAATAAGTCTAAATTTACCAGTGGCGGATAGGTTTGTAGTACATTTAATTGTTTAATTAGTGTCATGACTGCCCTTATTTATCAAAACATGGTACTTCAAAATACCATCTTGTTGTGGATATTATGTGAACAAATTTATTAAAATATTTAAATTACAGAACTAACTTAATATGTAACATTTGTAAAAGTATTTGCTTAAAAACTTAATGCTTAAATATATGCACTGCAATAGTAATTATTTGCTTAATAAACCCATAGCCCAACGATTTCCGTAAGTTTGATCTCATGTATTTAGAATAGGTATATTACGTTATGGAGGTTTTGTTAAAATATATATGCTAATCTTTGAAACATAGAAATATAATTTACTCTTTCAATATCATTCTCCAGAAATATATGCATCATGTCAATGTAATGCCGACATAAGACAAACTAAAATACGAAGCAATAAAATTACGTACATACATATAACTAGTACTTAGATTAAATGATCTTCGCAGACAAATGCAGTTATACGTTCCGATATATCAGATGCGTATCTCCTCATGGCTTTCAACCACAATATTCTCCGCTTCTTATTTCTCCCCAAGGAGCTCGGTAGCGTGAAGAACAATTTTCTGCACTGAGGTACCAGACAATACTTATAACCCTTCTTAACTTCCATATTCTCCATTTTCCCTACGAAATCAGGAAAAGCAACAGGACAAAATAGAAAAATCACGTGATTTCAGTACGGCCGTTTATTTAAATGAGTCGCCTGCGATGACATCACATACCCCTTACTACTCTCTCCAACCAGGATATTTAAAAGAGTTAAGCTGCGTTGGGTAAGTAATACAATCCCAATTATACCCTTTTCTAAATTCATCATTATCATAAGATGCGACCCGCTGCAGGTTTTTAATTATGTTTTTTGCCCATATAGAATATTTAAAACAGTACATATCAAAATTTTGCACGTTTATTACGGAATGGGTAAGCTTAATTTTTATTGGAAGATCAATAAATGTGGCCCCTCTTAAAGGAGTGTACTTATTAATTCTTAACTCTAGGCCAACAATCTCGCTCAAAGACCACCCCGATTCTTTCGCTTGATGTTCAGATTTTTCCTTCATTAATTTACCAAAAAGCTCATTCAAAGTATCATATATATTATCATTTAATAAAATTCTCACATTTTTTGTTTTGAACCATCTATCATCCTCTTTTCTTCCATCCTCATCCCCTTTTACAAATTTTACCTCCACTAAAATATTAATTTTAAGAGCTGCGTTATTTAATTGTTCTCTGATTTTTGCGTAAATAATTTCCTTAGTAAAATCTAAAAATAATGGCAAGTCTTTATACACTTCATTTCCACTTACCCAATAGGTTTTTAATCTATTTTTGACTGCTGAGGCAATCTCGATTATTGGCTGTTCCGGTCGTTCTCTTTCCCCAAATTGGGGAATGGCGTGTCGGCGATGTACTTCAGATCTTTCGTGAGCAGCCAAATATCGAGGATTGTAATATGTAAAACATGTATTGCACAGATTTTCTAATTCGGCGTGCTGACGATCTGGGCGTTCTCTTTCCCCAAATTGAGGAATGGCGTGGCGGCGATGAACATTAGATCTCTCATGTGCATCCAAATATTGAGGATCGTAATATACTAAACACGTATTACACAAAACACGATTCTCCATCTTTTAACAGAAAAACTGGCTTAAAAAAAACATTTCTACTCTTATATACTTTTCACAATACAAAGCGCGAAAGTTTTTGATTGGGTACAAAATTTCGGCGCGAAAAAATATTTCATTTATTCGAAGCTAAGCTGCTCAAATTATCTAAAACCGCAATCGAATGGAAGGTCACAACGCTCGCTGTGAAGCGCACTTGCCGGAAGTATTATCTAAACCGCAATCGTATGAAAGGCCACTGCAAAATTTCTCAAAGCAAGCTCCGCTCAAATCTAAAACCGCTATCGTATGGAAGGCCGCTTGCTGTAATGCGCACTTGTCGGAAGGAGTATTATCTAAACTGCAATCGCATGAAAGGTCGCAAACGAAATTTCTCGAAGCATTCGTGTGGAAAGTCACAACGCCTGCTACGCTTACCGGAAGTTCCATCTTATATATAACTACTATATAACCCCCATTTTTTAAAATGGCATGCTATTACCATCCACGCTGTCAACATAGCAAGCATCTTTGTCTCTGTGCGAGCTGTTGGGTCGAAGACGCGCAGTGCCCCTATTCTTACGAACCGACATCACTCTCTCCTTCCTTACTTTCCTTTCTGCTCTCTTCGCCACTTTCACCATCACCACTACCACCGTCGGCATCACCGCTACCACCGTCGCCCCAAACAGTAAGTTGTATTTTTTTCTTTTTTAAACGTTTTTAAAACTTTTTTTATTAATAAACGTTTTTAAAAATCGTCATTACCTAAAGCATTTTTACTTACTTTGTAGAATGGATCTTATGTGTTATGATGAGATGACATTATGGCCTAATGAACGACAACGTCCTATTGGACCATTTAGAAAGAACTTTTATTTAAATAATGCGAGCGTGTTTGAGCGCTTCGATATACCGGTAAAAACGATTTTTAAAAATATTGTTTTATTTATCAACCCTTCTTATATTTACTTCTTTTTTCAATTTATCTTCTAGATGCAGTCATTAAAAACCAAGATAAATGCTTTAAAAGAAGACACATGTTTTGGTAAAATAACGGACTTAGAGGAGGGCGTGTCATATCCAATACAGGAATTTGCAAAAATGACAACCAGGTTTGGGCCTGCTATAATGGCGAATATCATCATGCCGGATGGGGGGAGAAAAAGGATCTTCCTCCCCAAAAGATACCTAGCTATTACAGATGGGGAGATGAGTCTATATAACAGCGCACCAAATATTGAACAACTCTTTCTAGAAAGAAAAAACAATACTGTAATCATCATTTAATGATCATTTGATGTGAATAAAAATGTAAAAAGAAGTATCTTTTTTATTAAAACCTGTATATCCCTATTGCGCATGCGTCATAAATCTAGAAATCATATTTAATAAGTTGAGCGAGCTTTTTAGTATTTCATTACAAAGCAAACGATGGAGCCGCCAACAGTAAAAGAAACGTCTCCTTCAGAACAGAGCAATCTTTCAAAAAATTCAGAAGGCAATCTTTCAGAACAAGGTAAATTCCATAATTTCATTCGATTCCAATAGAATAAAGTTTAATATCTTTTTTCTATAATATCTTTTTCTATTTTTTATAGATAGAATAAAGTTTAAAGAACTTCTAATCATACATAAAGTTGGAAACGCTATTCGAACCTATGAGAAACATGGTTGGAGAAAAATGCCGTATGAAGACCTTCAATATGTGCCTTTTAAATACATTAAAACAGAGCATCCAAGCCATTTACATGAAATAGCTATAAAATTTCCTCAAATACAACGTTTGGAAGAATGGTATCAAAGGAAATTATATCAACTATGTCTAGAACACTATAATAAAGGAACTATTCAATTTGACGGACCTCCTCCTATAAGAAAACGTTGCCATGAGTGTACTGAGATGTAAACTTTTTATTATAATAAAACTGTTGAAAACCTGTTCAAAATTCTTTTATTTTAAACCTCTCCTTTCACTTATTATTCCCACCAATAGATGGCGACTCTGTGACCACTTAGTTTATTTTTTCATTATACGAAGGTTTTACAGATTAGAGAAAAAATGAAATTGGTAAGTACCAACAAAATTCATATTCTATTCATAATAATACAATCAACTTATAATACATACTTGCAGAACAGTCTAAATCCTGTCATATTGTCACAATTGTTAACCATCTTCGGTGATACCAATCTAAATCCGGTCATATTGCCAAGATAGGTCACCTGTCCCAGTAAAATATGCTGCAAATTTATCACGTACTTTGATAGGTGTTTTTACTGCATTTCCAGCATCAAGCTGAACAATTTCTTCGAACCCGTCATAACTGAATGTGTCTTCTAAACGAAACACATCTCTTTTACTCACAAAGTTATGCAACATAACGCAAGTTTTAATCATGCTTTGAGCTAAGTCAATAGACACATTCAGCGGCCTGTGAAAAATTCTCCATTTATTGCTTAGAATGCCAAAAGTGCATTCTACAAATCTCCTTGCTCTAGAGAGTCTGTAGTAAAATACTCGTTTCTGGAGAGATAAATGTTTACCAGCATATGGTCTCATAATGTGTGTGGAGAGCCCAAAGGCTTCGTCGCCTACGAAAACAAATGGAAGAATGTTATCAGTGGTGCCAGGCAGCAGACGTGGTTCTGGAATATTTAAATCGTTTGCAGATAATTTGTTTCTGAATGCAGCATTTTGGAAAATAGATGAATTGGAATTCTTACCATATGCACCAATGTCAACAAAAGTGAAATTATAATTTGCATCTCACACAGCCAATAGCACAATCGAAAAAAAATGTTTATAATTATAGCACAGCGATCCACTTTCAGTCGGTTTCAAAATGCGAATGTGTTTTCCATCGCAGCCCAAGGATAACCCTGGTGTAGACCGCAGTTTAATGCGTTTTAATTGGTTAGCAAGGCTGGAGGATGGGAGTTACGTGGAGTGGTCTTCAGCTGCGGATGGGGCGTGTGTTATGTTCCTGTGCATAACGGTTTTAGAGACCCTTGGTTGGCTGGTGGTTGGAGAAATGGTTATTGTGGTTCCGATGTTCACTTGGAGACTGGCTGGGGTGTTCCTTGTAGGGTCAGAGATTGGCATGGCAACAGGTTCTGAACTCTGGAGGCTGATGCAAGGATAATGTCTTTAGTACAATTGAAGACAGACATGCCGGATATGTGGTTGTGTCCGTAACCCGCAAGGAGTGGCTTTACGGACATTCAAGAGTCCATTATGTTCAAGGTTGAAGGGGTAGAGGGAGTGACGGGGGGGTGGGGAGCTGCTCCAGGGGCCCTGGTTGTGGGTGCAGCAAGTGGAGAGAAACCGGGGGAAAACAAGAAGATAGAGGAAGCGGGGAAGATTGGCTACGAGTACGGGAACAAAGGTGGATGTATCATCAGTACCGATCACTGGCGTAACGACGACTACTGGTACAGGTGGGCCAGCAAGCTCTACTACGACGGTGACTACAGTAAAAGCGCCAAATGCAACGCCAGCTGCGACGGTAGCTGCAGTGACCCCTGCTGGGATCCCAAGTGTACCACCAGTGGTTGCGGCAACTATAACTGCCCCGGCAGTGGGTGTGCTAACTATGACGTCAACGGCAACAGCGACAGGTCTTACAAAAGTGGTACCGATCGGCACAACCACAGTACCAACTCCGAAACCAGGTTCGACGGTGAAGGAAGCGGACAAGAACCTGGATCACAAACCTATGCAGTTAGGAAAGTTGGCACGTTTCTCGAAATCTTGGGCAATATGTAGCCAATCCTCTCTTGAAGGTGGGGACATGCAACTCACTTTCAGTTTTTCCCAAATCGTTTTGCATACTTCCTGGATAATGTTACTCAGGGTGGAAATTCCTATTCTGTAGGTGTAATACAGATCAGTCAATGTGCAGCCAGAACCTAGATATCTGAAAAAATGCAATATCTTAATTATATGTTTAATGCAATTAATTACTAATAATTAATTATGACTTATGAAATGCAGGTATAAGCTTGCAGGAAAAATGGAAAAATCTGAGGAGTTGCTTCGCGAGGGAGATGAGGAAGACCAAAACATTGATATCCGGTTCTGCTCCTCAGTCCCATAAAAAATATGTGTATTTTGATGAGCTGACATTTCTGCAGACGAATTTACAAAGCAGGTAGATACCTCAAACATTACTCGAAATAATTTTTAAACATTCCTGCTTAGTGATAAACAATTAGTTTTTAACGTCTGCAAATTTTTCAGTACCACATATTGGCCATGAAGAGGCAGTCGCATCCCCAGCATGCGCCAGCATTGAAGATCCCGCGGAAATAAGTCCACGGCCGAAAAAGCAAAAGAAGTCGGAGGACAGCAGTAGGTCGGAGCTTCAAAAATTGTGCGAGGTCTTAAACAAGAGTATTGATCAGCGGTCTGCAGCTGATCAACAGAACTCGAACGACAAAGACCGACTTTTTCTGCTGTTTCTTCTAAAAGACTTAAAAGATATTCCCGAAGAACGAAAGTTACAAGCTAAATGTGAAATAATGACAGTTATTTCCAAATATAAAAATGTTTCTCTTCCTATCCCCTCTGCAAGTCCCTACTCTTTTCCCAACCCTAACCCGTATTACTCCACCAATTTACCATTTTCTTTTGTTCCCCATCAACAACAACCACATCCACTACAACCACAACCTCAGCAACAATTTCATCCTGCAGGCCATACTGCCATTCACCAGTTTCGATTTCCATACCTGGACCATCCGCATCATCGGATGCATCAAGCATTCTAGATTTAATATAAACTTAGGGTAAATTCGATTATGTCCTTCTACTGTATACGTTTTTTATGTTATTTACCTTAATTTTTAGGAAATATTTTTAGAATTAGTAGTAACATTTAAGAATTTGTCTACACAATTTGGGTCAGTATTTCAGTTTGTAATGCTAACATTTTACCCCTATTTATGCCATGAGATGTTTAAAGTCCTGGATTCGACTTCGGAAGACGATAATACTTTCCCCTAAGTTTACACGGGACTTTCGATTTTTCAAGGTGCAGGATTTTTTTCCTTCATAACCTCGAGGTTTTTGAGACTTTCATGCGTCACGCTCTGACGGATATGTGAGAGCATGGGCACTAGAAAGTATGGCGCTGTTTACGGAGAGCCAATGGACAGAACCCAAACAAACCAAAGGAGATCTTCCAGATCTATTAGTAGTGACCTTTCTGAGTGCATCTGAAAGACATTCTTATTATTTACACAAAATAAAACTATTTAGGGAATTAAAATACATTTTTAATCTCTATAGTTTTACGATGATATTCATAATGTTTGTAAATTGCTGGAATTACAATGCAGAAGAACAGCTTTTGTTCTACTACACTGCATACAATAAATTAAATTTTATATGGATAATGTCAAAGTGATACAATTCAAACGTGCACATTTTCTCAATCACATTATCCAACTTGCTCTACATCACACAAATATTAGCCCTTATATTGTGTAAGCAATTCTTCATATATTTTTACCTTTCTTTTCATAAAGAAATATGGAATATTTGGATGGAACATTCGGGATAATAAAAGACTCGGATTGTGGAGGGTCCAAGAAACTGCCAGGTGTTGAGGAATGTTTCACATTGTTCAATTTGGTGTCTATATTTTCTTTTTATTGACATTGATGTCGAAATAAAATCATTCATCTCGTATTTAACCAGGTGCAGCAAAACACTTATTGTCCTTGGAGGCCTATTAATGGTTTTGATCCCGAGAAAATTTCACGATGTGTATTCACCGGTAAAACGTCTAATTTTTCTTCATCATGTGAATAGGAAAGAAAAACTCAACAAGCAAGTACTCTGTTGAAAACAACATCAAAGACCTTCAACTACATTGGGACAACAATTGTGCATCAAAACAATGGTTAAGATTAGGAGAACTTCTTGGAAAGAATGATGTTTCCAAATGTCTCCAAATAAAAATAATAATAATTATTATCAGCCGGCATCGAGCTGGCAGGCCTCGGCAATTGAAGAGGAAGAAGAGCTAATTTCTTTTTTGCAAAATGAACTTGAACTTCCAGAACTTCAGCTGCCCAACCTTCCACTAACACTGGGGTTCCCGAAACTCACGCTTATGTGCGAGGCTCATGACATGGTGCCTGTACCTCCAACACGGGACCTGATGTCGGCGGAACCACCAGTAGACGAACCTCCTCTTATCGATGATGCCATGGCCAACGTTCGGAGATTCGCAAATGCAAGTGCAGTTCCCTGAACTTTCTGCTGTGCGACAAAGGTTTGTGAAAACACGTTATCAAACTCCTGCATTTTTATTGCACAACCCGTAAAACATCGCATGACAGATTACTTGCATGAGAATTCTTCCTAATTAAGATAATGTTCAAAGCTACTAAAATGCATGCTCATTACTGCAATTGGGATTTCACCCGCCATCTTGCATGGGCAGGGCAGGCTCCTTAAATATTAGCGCTCCGCATTAATACTTCAGTCAAAGAGAGTAAACAGTGTTTAAATGGCATCAGCAACTAAGAAAATTAAATTGGAAAACGACGCCCATGTGTGGCAATGTTGGCGGAGGGAATATGTAAAAGTAAATCATAATTTACTTATGAGGGTCATGGGGTGTCATGGGGAAAAATAATTGTCAAGTGAGAAACACAAGGTGGATGGCAAAAACGTGCGTCAAGTGTTTCAAAAAGTCGGAGCTGTCACCTATACATAACTCACGGAGGCACAGCATGGTGAGAAGGCCAGCCATTGCCGTCTCCATTATCAAATATAGGCGCCGGCCAGCAAAAGACTGCCCAATTTGCATATATAAGGTCCCTAAGGGGGGGAGAAAGAGCTAAGTGCACCTTTTGGTTTTGAGCCCAAAATTTGGCCTTTATGTGTTAAATTTAGATCCTTCTTATATGGCAGGAAGCCACTGGGTTGCAATCCATATTATAAGCAAATTTCAAGTAGAATATTTTGATTCATAAGGATATCCTCCTTTTATTCCAATTTTTAAAACCATTTAGTATAATTGTTCAAAATCAAGTTAAGCTACAAAATTATCGCTCTGATCTTTGTGGAGAATTTTGCTGCCTTTATGCATTTCATAAATCCACTGGCAAAACCCTTAACCAATTCCGTAACATTTTTTACTCTCACCGCCCTGATTTAATTAAGGAATTAAAAAAAAAACAAATGAATGTCCCATTTGAAGCAGATATGTCTCAACTGAGCTTAAAATCAAGAATCATTCTGGAATATATCAAAACTCAATTGTTGATGGTGACACAGCATTCATTCAGAATGGAACGTGCCGACAATTATAACAATACGACCTGTCAGTATGGAGCCAAAATAAGAGAACTTCTAGGACAACCAAGGAATCCTCTAATACCAAGAAAATGTCATCACTCAGGAATAAGATCATGCCCAGTCCACAGAATTCAACACATTGTCAATCAATTGGAACGATTGCATCCAGGACCAAATGTTGAAGAATTTACCCAAAGCTTTCACTTGCACAATCCACTTTTTAACAATTAACTTAAGGTTCCCAGCATTGCCAAAAAAGTTAAACTTCTGGAAATGCCAGACCAAGTGACATACAGATGGAAGAAACAACTTTCACTTTGGTAAGTGTCGCAGAGGCAATCTGTGCGACTAGTATTCTTCGATTTATCGTTAATATTATAATTATTTCAACTTACCAGAATCAAAAAAACTGCCGTCTTCTTTAACGTTTCGACGTTGACCTCTCGATGAAAGCAGCGTAATCAAGTTGATCTCCCACGATGGACCAAGAACTGGTGACTCCTCGTATTTATAGGGGTCTGGGCGTTGTCGCATGAGCGTTTTCACCCCTGATATTTAGCTAGGAAAAAACTCGCTATCCCGGGCAATAGGGTGTGGCTCGGCAAATAGTTTACCCATTTCCTATACATGTAACGATGCACTTGGTGAGAGTCGCCTGTCCTTAAACCATTTCCAAGGATTTCCCTTTCACTCGACGAAGTAATCGCATCTATATGCATCGTATACACTAACAATTTCCGTATATAAGCAGCACGATAACCGTAGAAAATCACTCTTCTTCGACTACAAGTAAGAGCAGTAACAGCAGCAGATATTCGGTAAGCATAACATACATTTCTTTTATATCTTTTTAATCACTTCTCACTCTGAGAAGACTTTGATATTTATCTCGCGGATGGTCTATTTTCTTTAGAATACCTTAATCTCCGCTACTACCACTGCAGTCTCCATGACCACCGCCGTCATCGCTACCGTCACTGTCACCATATAAGGTTGGAATTTATTGGTTATTAATTTAGCATTTTTTTTTTCGCTCAAGCCCTAATTCTTCCTCTCTCTTTTTAGATGGAATCTTTGAAGAAGAGGTTATCTTCGTTGCAGCAGCAGCTGCCATTTGTAAAGGTGGGAGATTTAAATGAGGGGGAAATGTACCCCATTCTATGTTTTAAAGAAACGACAACGAGATACGGACCGGCATTGATTGCCGAAATTACGAATAGGAAGAGCCCATCTTGGAGGGCGGAAGTATATCTTCCCAGAAGATATAATGATATCTCCGACGAGGAGATATCAGAATATAATGCTGGTCAAGAAAAGTTCAGTTTGTTAAAAAAGAATGAATGTTTGATAATAAACGTTGACAAATAAAAAACGTGTTAACCTATGCCTTTGTTTTTTATTTCAACCCTTGCATGTCACATCACATACGTACCTGTTTAGTTATATTTTTTCTTGATTACTGTTTAGTAATCATTTGTATCAAATGTAAGCACTACATTTCCACTGTCTCAAATGAAGCATTTAAGGGACTTTCACAATCAAGAGCTCAAATATCAAGTCCGTAACATTCTTCATTCAGTTATATATATATATATATATATATATATATATATATATATATATATATATATATATATATATGGGTGTGTGTGTGTGTACAACAGTTGAGTACTGACAGTTTTTTTAGCTGCCCGTGTAAAGTCTAATAGTGCTACTCAAATTTTATAAATAGATAAGAAATATCACATAAACACACAGAGGTAATGAAGAAAAAAGCCAATTGAAACATCTGGATGCATAAAAGCCCTTCACGCAACACCTCTTAAATATAGAGAATAAATATATTCATGTCACACACTAGAAATAACTTTTTTTAACATTATTAGGTCTTTGGGAAATCAGGAATAACCGAAATTAGTCAAATGCTTTAAGGAATCCTTTTATTCAATTCTTAAGTAGCACAGACAGTATCTTGCTGTCATATAAAACTCTCAGGTAACAATTTAGTTTTGAGAATACATACTGAAGATAACCTACTCCCCTTCACTCACAAGGAGTTACTCATATTTTCTAAGCACAGATAGTGCTGAAAGGGATTCATATACATGACAACCCTTAGTGATTGGATGAGGGCAGATAGGATGCAAGGTAAAGGGGATGGGTAGAGAAACCCAGCACCAGTCTATTCTTAAAAAAGAAAGCCATGCAGTCACCTGAAACAACATCCTTTCCACCAGACAGCACTTGAAGTAATTTTCAAAAACATTACACCAAAAAAAGCATACACATGCAAAAAACAAAAAAATCATTATAACTACAGCTTTTCTCTTTAACTTTAGGCATCAATCATAATGCTGATGGATGATGATGCAGGCCCATCCCAACAGATGCAGGAAAACTTGGGTTACAGCACTGCAGAATAAGTCAATCATGGTAAATGAAATAAAAGATATCTTTGAGCATCACAAGATGCTAAAAGGAACTGATGGTTAAAATCAAAAATAAAATTCTCAACTAATAAGCCAAATGCATGTAAAATAATAACTTCCTCCTACCCTCTCATTGGCAAAAAATTCACCAGATGCAGAAGGTGATGAAAAACAAGATGTAATTGATAGTGAAGCAAGCAGCTCTGCCGGGATTCCCCAAGGTTCAATGCAGATGGGGAAGAAAAGGAAGTTGCCAGGTCAACGTAAGCACTGACATGGAATTTATGGACAACTGTTAGATTATTATTCTTTTAAGCCATATAATATACCGAATACCATCTATTACAGACCTGGCACCAAAAGCAAAAAAATCTTTTAGGAAAGATTTGGGGGAATCCCGCAGATAACAAATATATGGGGAATGTTGATCCAAAATCCGAGTCTTGCTTTATCCTCTACCTAGATGTAAATAACTTATATGGATGGGCATTATCACAATCCCTCCCCCTTGACAGTTTCCTGTGGCACAAGATTTGGAGAGGCACTGGTTGCGCAAATAACTTATAGGGGGGTAAAAAGAAAAATGTTCCTCCCCAGTATCTTCATACTATCTGAGGAGGAAATCGAAAAATATAACGATGATGACCACAAAGATAAAATATTTTTATTTGGACAAAATAATTTGATTAAATTGGAATAAAAAATATTCTTGTTTTATTATTCCCCTCATTCCTTGTTACATCAGCATAGCTCGTCACAAGTCATACCTAGTCCCAGTCTTGGGAGAAGGGTTGGGGAAATACTCGTAAATGAAGAGTATTTTTTAGACTATACATAAAACAGATTAAAAATTAAAATAAGATTACGCTTGTTATAATGTAATCGTGCTGAAACAATAAATGTTTTTAGAACCACTTTTCTTCGTGTGTTTTATTTCCATCAAATTTAACATATTAAACCTTCTATACCGTTTGTGAAATACAGTATAGAAAAAATTAAGGAAAATAATTACGGTGAAATAGTCCAGTTGGGATAACGTTGGATTGAAGATCTTAAGGCCCCCGGTTCAGATCCCGGTTTCGCTTAATATCTTTTTTCTCTATCTATTGCAAAGGGTAGAGTAATTAAAATAATAACAGATTTTTTTTTTAAATTCTTTTTATTCAAAACAGATTAATGCTCGATGGTACAACATTTAGTATAAAAATATACGATTGTAAAAGATTGTCTCGACTATCGTATGCTTTTCGGTAGTTGATTCTTGACTTCTGTCCAGTTGTAAATGTCACGGGTGGGGTGAAAGCACCGTCGGGTTGATCACCATCAAATGTCACAGATTCCGTTCCGCGGTTAATAAGATCCTCATCTGAAGACATCACCGACTTCGTATTAATTATTCGGTATACGTGACATGTGATGGATGGATCTTGTCTCTCAGCCATTTCCAACATTTCTCCCTCCAGCTGCAATTGGTGCACCGTAGACACATTAAAGCGTTCAATCTCTTTCGTTTTCGGATTTTCGAAGCCGGAGAATGTAACATCTCGTCACACTAGATCGATACCTCTATCCATATGACTGAATTCCACATAGCATCTTTCGTTAAAATGTAGGTTTAGAATTAAATCATTCTCTTCGTTGTCAGTCAGCAGCGTTAAGGGGAGGGACACTTCGTACACATTACTCACTTTACCCTTCAGTTTGCACACGGCTAGCTGATGCTTCCCACCGAGTTTGGCTTTCACGGATAGTAAAGGAGACATCTTCTTTCGATCTATCTCCAAATTACAATGACTAATCTCCTTGAGAAGGAGGATATATATCCACGCACCGACCAATCCTCCGCCAATCACGTTCGTTTTTTCATTTATCGAAATTAATATTTTATGGTTATGATTCGCTCAACGTGAGGAAGGAGGCTTCCATATGCTTCAGAGTGACATCAACATCATATTGTATCAGTCACGTATTATCCGGGGTTTGTTAATATGCGACGTATTCGCTATTGTTTACAAATTTGGATATGTCACGTCTTGTTGAACGTGAGAGGATTAATTCCTTTAAGGAGATCTCTCCTTTTTCATATTTAACATTGACATCCTTTTGTGATGGTCACGTATTTCCATTGGCACCTTTTATGGTATTGTTTATAGGTTAATTAGTGTACGTGACATGAATAAATTAAGTGCGTCAGAGTCGCCATCCTTCCCCTACTACTAAAGACTGTAAATTGAATCATCGAATTTAATCAGTCACCATGGTTGAAGTTGTACATAGACCTCAATACTGACAAGAGGAAAATTGCAACCAATGATTTTGAAAAAGATTTCTATAAATTAATGAGCAATGCTGTTTTTGGAAAAACCATGGAAATCGTCCGGAAGAGGATGAATTTGGAATCGGTTTCCGACCCAAAAAGTTTGGATAAACTAATTTCCAAATCTACTTTCCTCGACGGAACGATTTTTGGTGAAAATTTGGTTGCAGTTCAATTAAGGAAATCTGTAATAAAAATGGATAAGCCGATTTATGTTGGACAGACAGTTTTGGACTTAAGTAAAACACTTATGTTCGATTTCCACTATGTGAAGATGAAATCGAAGTACAATGACCGACTAACCTTATGCTATACTGACACTGACAGTTTCATTTATGAAATGAAGACTTTTTTCAAGACCAGGCTAACGATCTTAACTATTACGACACATCCAATTACCCACTCAACCATTTCTGCCTGTCAACCTCAAATAACTAAGTGATAGGGAAAATGAATGATGAGTGCGGTGGTGGTATAATGACGCACTTTGTGGGGTTGAGAAGCAAACTTTATTCCTACCGTGTGCAGGGGAAAAAGGAGGGAAAGGTATTTCGAACGCATTTATCAGTAAATCATTAAAATTCGATGATTATGAGGCCTGCCTTCACGATAACTCCATCGTCTATAGAAAGATGTCTTTGATAAGATCTTCCAAGTATCAACTGCATACCGTAGAAATAAATAAAAAAGCATTGAGCGCCTCAGACGATAAACGATACATTTGTGAACATGGGATAAACACCTTTGCGTGGGCACATCATGAAATTCCGAACTTGAAAAGGAAGCGGGGAGAAGCTTTTGAAATTTGAATGAGTGCCTCCGCAGTTAGAAAAAGTGCTAATAAATGCAAAACACAATAATGATGGTAATAGACTTTCAAACCTACAAAGACGCTGCCAACAGCTTTATCGTTCGAGAACTGGCTATGGCCGATCTTGCGGAAGGAGGTATGTGACAGTCATGGATGTTTTAATGTCCACCACAAATAAGCGGTTCTGAAAAGGTGAACGTGTGGCTCAAAGAAAATCATCATGGTATCACAGCAAGTGCTGGGGACATGTCGTACGACCGCCTGCAGCAAATCTTAAAATATTACACAGTACATTACTATGTTCTGTTTGACAAGGGTTCGGAAAAGTGCAATTTTTTGACGCGAATATTAGGACGACAGGTTACAAACTTGGAGGACTTGGGATGTCCTTCGCTCAAACATTTGACTGCTATACAATCCTGCTGCATGTTTCCTGCTCGTGCAAAAATTAATAACGTGTGCGCGGTGAGAAATTGCGACAAGATAAAGTGGTGGTTTATTGAAAAAGAAATAAAAGAAAAAAAATGTTTTGATTGCGGCTGCAAGTTCGTTTCCTAAACGGCTTCATGATGCAATAATTATGTCTGCTATCTGCTATGGTTTCCCACCCCATTTCCCCAAAGGTTTCTTTCAACTTTCCAGCACAAAATCAATCCGTCTTCTGCGCTTCCAGAGTGCGGATGTGATCAAGATGAGTATCCAAGATGAGCCTTTGGCATACCTACCACCTGTGGTGCTTATGGGTACTTGACCACTGAAGGTTAAAAGAGGGAGCGAGGATCATTTCGAGATCAACATCCCAAAAGAACAAATACCTGGATAGATTTGTAGGTGTCAACGAACTTGCAAAACCAGACAGATGGAATCTAATTCAGATTTATCTGTCACTGCTGCTACAGAAATTCCTTCGAGGCTCAAGGAAGACAGACCAACAACATTGGAAACAGGACCGGATACGAACAGTAGTTCCTCAAAGACTTTAGAGGTTCCAAGAGGAGAGGGCCAGAGGGCTGCCTTGACCATGTTAGCGTGGGCAGTCAACCCACCGTAGGAAGCCGGGCCAACATTCACGGCCCTATCACATATGCCCAACAACAACGATTCGGCATCTCAAGTTGGTTGCCGCAGCCAGACATACACGGCATGGAATACGTTTTCCCACGGCCATGTCACTTTGCTGCACCAAATGCATGTGCAGACGGACACCTTGTCTGTACCTCAAGTAAAGCTGCCCATTTTGGACGTTTCGAATAAGACCGTGGTCGAGGCACAGTTTGCTGACCCGAAAGGCAAGGATAAATATACTGTCCGATCCATCCAGACGGGGCAGAGCTACTTCTTCACCCTGAGAACATCCAAACAACCCACTGATGTTCGACAAACTTCCGCTGGTTGGTCCCTGTCCGTGGGATTTCCAAACAAGTTGAAGACGGGGGATCTGCCAACTATTCATTAGCTGAGGCAGCAGGGGGTTTTCAGGTCATCACCCCTGCGGATGTAGTCGAGGAAATGGCCGGGCCCGGACTTGAATGTTAAGCCCCCCACTCCGCCCACACCATCGGGCGGATACCCGTATGACGCAACCATCACCTGGTTACCGGTGAAGCGGGTCCTGGTAACGTCCGCTAGGAGCAGGGAAATGATGGGTGGCCAACCCCCTACCACCCCAGCCTTTATGTCCATTCTCGAATGACTTACTTCCACCGAGGCCTTAGGGGCGATGATGGTGATGGCGCGGGGAATTAGTATTAGAGATGGTGCCAGTGTCATATCCCTGGCCAAATACGCGAGATACTCCCAGGACAGCTGGAAAGAGGTGGCAGCGCTCACCCGATGTTGCCTGATGGTCATGGCCCGCTCACCTGGTTGCTCAGCCATTGATAACTCTCTTTTACAGCTGGCTAGCGACTATGTAGGGATTGAGTGTGTCGGCGATGACACTGTCATCCGCAGGGCTGACTGTGCGTATACCAACGTGACCCTAAAGTTGGCAGCTGTCCCACTGGACGAGGCTTTGGCCATCGCTCTTAATCGAGAAATGGCAGGCGATGCGATCATAAACACCTGGCTGTACAACTACGAAGCATTTGCATCGTAAGGTTTGGGAATTGTGAAATAAGTTTAGTTAGACAGAGGATCGTGTTTTCGTGGTTTGAAAACCAAATTACAAAACTCGTGGAATGATTCAATGTTGGACAGCCACATACAGTCCCCGAAGACGACAAGAATTTCCGTAAGATGCAAAGGAAGACTGCAGTAATCTGGATGGATGTCTACGACTTAAAAAAAGATGGCCAGAATGCTCCACATCATTCACCGATGCGAACGGCAACAGATGGTAGGGTTTATGATGTGGTGGATGGTGCTGCGAGGGATATGTTCACTGTTTGCACAGACCATTTCCCCGCTTGGATTAAATATGGAAAAGTAAACGAGGTTGCCGGCGAGCGAGTGAGAACTTTGAAATTTGTGCTTCAAATGGAAGATCCAAAAATAACTTTTTTGTAAAAAATATAGTAAACATTTTTTTCTGTACAGTAACATTTCCTCGCTTGTTCGCACTGTTTTTGCAAATATATATTTTATTGTATAAAATATCGAGAAATAACCCTTTGTGAAAAGTGAACCTTTACAGTGAACTTCTTTTGCTTGTTCGCACTGTTTGCGAAGAAATATATTTGTTTGACTATTTTCTCGTTTGTAGATTTTAAAATAAAATAAACGAAAATCCTCACAAAATTTTTTTTGTCTTTTTTATTTAACCTGATAAATCCTTTCATGCTTATGTAAACCTACGGATCGCTCTCTCATTGGTAGATTTTACATTCCAATTGTTCCTCTCATTGGTTAAGAGTAATTATGCGCTAAAAATAATAAGATACCACTTTTTTAGTTCACCCCACGCCACCGCTAATGGACGTGGGTATGAAAATATGTCAAATTATATTTGAGAAATATCAAAGTGTGAAAACTTTTATAAAAGTTGAGTTTAAATGAAACAAAAAGGTGGAAAATGTTTTGGCTCCTCGAATAACGAGTTACTTCAATAAAATAGGTAATATTCACGATAGCAATTGAGGTTCCACAATTGAGATTATAGGTAAATACATTTATAGTTACCCATACACAGAAGCCCATTTTCATCTACTGTATATAATCTGGTTTGAGAGGATTAGTTTCAATCGTTTCTTAAATTTCAGATTGTAAACATCATGGAGATTCTCTGTGAAGTGTGCTTCATATATTTTGACACAAGATATCGAGTTGCGCATGAAATGAGCGATGTGCTCACATGAGACATCTAATACAAGCAGGGGGACCGCATCAAGTTGTTGAGATCGACGCGGCAGCGAGGACTCGATTAAAAACTTTTTGGGTGAGTGGAAACGGAGTGCACAGAGACTAGTCATGTTTTTAGAAAGTAATAGGGATATTTTGATTGATAAGGTTAGGGAACAGTTGGCAAATACGGCTCTATGCTTTACACAGAGTCCTAAATGAACAAATAGGTCGTGAATCAAGTTCACGGAATATCCCCAAGCGTGGGAGATATTCCCCTTGAAGACATCCGTGATATATTGGTCGAGTACACATGAGGAACTAGCAAGATACTAGTAAAGGGACCGAGCAAGGTGGAATTGCTGAAAGAGTACGTGGGATTTTGGCCGATGAATATCAAGGAGCTCTGCTATCCTCGCTTTGCCGTCCTGCCCCAGCCCGTCAACGGGACATGCCCTATCATGCGTGAATAGGACGCCCTCACATCTGCACGGCCTCGCAGGTGTGGGGGAAGAGGTTAAACCTGCCTCTTTAAAACTTCATCATATGCATAGTCTAAAACCAATGAATACGTAGTAAATCAAGTTCACGGAATATCCCCAAGTGCGGGCGATATTCCCCTTGATATGTTATTTAATATTTATTTAGAACTTTTTTTAATCACTTCTCGCTCTGGGAAAGCTTTGACATTACGCTCACGAATGGT
This sequence comes from Tanypteryx hageni, assembly GCA_028673005.1. Taxonomy (NCBI): domain Eukaryota; kingdom Metazoa; phylum Arthropoda; class Insecta; order Odonata; family Petaluridae; genus Tanypteryx; species Tanypteryx hageni. The sequence continues at coordinate 9,800,170 of JAJPWW010001011.1, forward strand.
CTCTTTTCTTTAGACTAATCATCGCCACCTTCGCCGCCGCCACTCTCCGAATTTTACAGCGAGTCGTTATATTTGTCTAAATTATGTTAGATTGAATGGAAAAAGAATTAGATGCATTTCACTGTAACGATAAATGTCCTCCGAGTTTACGTAAGTGCTTCAAGTTCATTAGTCTCTGTTCATATTCAAAAACTCATTAAACTTTCTCCTTTTTAGATGGAAGCAATTTCAACGAAACTTCTGATGAAAAATGAAACTATCACATTTATCAAAAAGGAAACATTAGAAGAGGATATCGTTTATAACATAGAAAAATTTGAGAAAATAAAAACTAAATATGGGGAGGCGTTTGTGACGGTAATAACAACAGATAAAGACTGGGATTTAAAAAAAAAGATTTTCCTACCTAACAAATACAACATTTTAACTGAGGATGAAATACAAATTTATAACAACGCAAATGATAAAAAAAATTTAATTTTAAAAGTAATAAAATATGAAATTTCCATTAACACAATATATCAATAAAATTGATTAGATTAGATGAAGAAGAAAACGGAGACTCGTATGAAACTCAATCCTCAGGACCTTTAATTTATTTTTATATATATATATAATTTAATACCCTGTATAACCCAGGTGGAATCTATGGACACTTTTTCATCTTCTACGTCCTCCTCTCTGGGACATCAACAACAAGAGGATGTGGAACATTTGGATAAGCATTAGGGAGAATAAATCAACTCTTGCGACTTCCATAAAAATGTTAATTATAAAATTTCGCGTTGTCCTCAATGTTTTTTTAAGTGTTTCATTAGTTTGTTAACATTCATAAACTTCATTGATTAATCGAACTTTTTCCTTTTTAGATGAATACCATCGCTGATAAACTGGTGAGGGGCAATGTTAAAGTGGAATTTGTGAAAAAAGAAGATTTAAAAGAGAATGAAGTCTATGTGATAGAAAAAATAGAAAAAATGCAGGCGAGGCATGGGGAGACGTTGGTGGTGGAGCTGTCAAACGATAGTGATTGGGATTTAAAAAAAAATATTCCTCCCAAAAAGGTACAACATTGTAACGAGGGAGGAGATGGATATTTATACCAACTCGGACAAAAAAATGCAACGTTGATTATAAAATACAAAAATATAGTAATAAATAAAATTTAAAATACATCATGAGTATCATTATTGTATTGTGAAATGAATGCATGTAATACTTCTTTCGTATTTCAATCCTTAAAAATCCTCAACCACAATGGTGCCACCCCATGCAATTTCGCAAAGCAGTCATCAACTGCCACAGCGCATTTAAATTTACGCCATTCAATTTTTCAACATGAATGCGCTTTTGCGATTCATTAGTTTTTGGCAACACTAAACTGTTCGATATATCCATCTTCACCTGGCAACACTGCTTTTCGAACACTATCGGTTTTTTTTAGTTCCCAACTTTTTCCGAACCTTGGAACCACAGGTTCGTCACGTGACAATCAAGATTCTTATTTGTTTTCGAAATTGCCCAGAAATGGAAGCGAAAGAGCAGGTGAGAAGAAGGGACTGAGTTGGCCTTCCCCGCTTGGTAAACGAATCGGATGTCTCCTAAAAAGGACGACATAAACCTCAGCCTGCTACGAGCAGGAATGAAAATGCAATCATTTTTGGAATCGAGAAGAAATGGAAGCGAGACGAAAAATCGGGAGAAAAGAAAGGACTGACTCCCACCGCTTTGTAAACGAATCGGATGTCTCCTGGAAGCAATCGACGACTCTGACCCACCAGATTTAGCAGACGTCCCATGGAGTAGCGAGGCGTACTTTGATTCCGTTCAATCCAAAGCTAGAACGGTCACCGACAGTGGTCCCAAAGCCTGCTTTCACAAGGCTGTAATGTTTACTAACCTTTAACGGATGACCGGTAACACAGTGTTACCACCAAAAATACGATCCTCGTAGACGAACCGTACCATATGTTACCAGCTGTTTTCTTTTCATATACCCACTCCACAGCGTGTTTTGGAGCACTAATTGCATCATCTCGGTTTATAATGCCACTCTAGTGATATGTGAAAATGATGAGTCACCTTTTCTTATCTTTCATTGGTACATAAACAAACTTCCTTCTTTCCTTGTATATCTTTTCTTCTGACCGAAAACCTTAGTTCCATGCGGATCTTTGAAGAGTAATCATCAGTGATTTTCCTGTGGAGGTATACACTAACAATTTCAGTATTTAAGCAGCGCGATAATCGTAGAAAATCACTCCTCTTCGACTACAAGTAAGAGCAGCAGATATTCGGTAAGGATAACATTCATTTACTTTATAACTTTTTTTAATCACTTCTCACTCTGAGAAAGCTTTGACATTACGCTCATGGCTGGTCTATTTACTTTAGAATACCTTCACCTCCGCTACTACCACCATCTCCATTACCACCGCTGTCTCCACGACCGTCTCCGCCACTGTCTACGACACCGTCTCCGCTACAGCAGCAGATATTCAGTAAGCATCGCATTTATTTATTTATAACTTTTTTTAATCACTTCTCGCTCTGAGAAAGCTTTGACATTACCCTCATGGCTGGTCTATTTACTTTAGAATACCTTCACCTCCGCTACTACCACCATCTCCATTACCACCGCTGTCTCCACGACCGTCTCCGCCACTGTCTACGACACTGTCTCCGCTACAGCAGCAGATATTCAGTAAGCATCGCATTTATTTATTTAGAACTTTTTTTAATCACTTCTCGCTCTGGGAAAGCTTTGACATTACGCTCACGAATGGTCTCTTTTCTTTAGACTAATCATCGCCACCTTCGCCGCCGCCACTCTCCGAATTTTACAGTGAGTCGTTATATTTGTCTCAATTATGTCTAGATTGAATGGAAAAAGAATTAGATGTATTCCACTGTAACGATAAATGTACTCAGAGTTTACCTAAGTGCTTCAAGTGCATTAGTCTCTGTTCATATTCAAAAACTCATCGACTCGTCAAACTTTTTTCCTTTTTAGATGGAAGCAATTACAAGGAAATTGTTATTGAAAAACGAAGTCATTAGCTTTATTAAAAAGGAATATTTGGAAGAGAACAAAATTTATAAAATAGAAAATTTTGAAAAAATTAAAAACTAAATAATAGAGAGGCGTTGGTGGCGGAAATAACATCAGATGAAGATTGGGACTTCAAAAAAAAGAGAGATGAGGATGAGATAAGAATTTATAATAATTCTCATGATAAAAAAATTTAATTTTAAAAGTAATAAAAAACGAAATTTCTATGAATACAATATATCAATAAAATTGATCAACCCTTTCAATGTTGTTTCATTTTGATTAATTTTAAATCACCACCACACCTGCTACCAATCGGAAAAATTTTAACTCGATTCAATACCACCGCCTCGAAAACTCAAGGAATAAAGAAAATTCCCACCGAAAAGATATAATGATATATCTGACGAAGAGATATAAGAATATATTTTTGGAAAGGAGAAATTCAGTTGGATGAAAAAGCATGTTTAATAATAAATGTCGAGTAATAAAAAACATAAATAAATATTTGTTAACCTATACCATTGTTTTCATTTCACCCTTTTTGTCACACCTTTTCGTGTTAATTTATCTTAAAGTGTCCGAACAGGGATTCAAACCAAGGACCTGGAGCCTCGATATAAAAAAAGTTGCTCATTTCGTATTTCATTCGTTAAATATTTTCAACCGCAATGGTGCCACCCAGTTCAATTGTAAGCACCCGTTTAAATATAAATTTTGTGACAGTTCAGCAATGGTTAACAATTTTGATAGGGAACATGATAGATTTATGACATTTAGTGATTTATCAAAAAAATGATATTTTTAAATATTACCAAAATGGCTAATATTGGATTTATTTTTACTGGCTATGAGGACGTCACCGTATGCTGTAAATGTGGTGTCGGCATATATTCATGGGAAAAAGGTGACGATCCTAAAGAAGAGCACGATAAATTTTCGAGAGGGTGTCCATTATTTAAAACAACAGAATGTGATTCAAAATTGTAAATAAATGAAAATAAATACTTGCTAACCTATGCCTTCATTTTATCATTTCAGCCCTTGCATGTCACATTCTCTTCTCGAGTTAATATATGCTAAAGCAATTCAACAACTTTCGAGTATAACCCGAAAAAAAGTGTACTAATAGGTACTCGAGCCCTGGACCTTTGACTCCCACAAGAGTCGAATGTCGAAGCAGAGAGAGCATCCCAAACCTACTGGCCTCGGCGGCGATTACAGAAATGTCACCATCGCGATGCTGACATTTCTACCAGACATGTCCACAAAAATGTGGAAGTTTTGATGGTTACGTTGCCGGCCGATAAGTTGACGGACAACTGTAAAAACGATCTTACCGCCAAACTCACATTCAACCAAAAATGCATCGTCAGAGTCGCTTACACGACCATTTCCATACAAATGATTGGTAGGACCCTCCGGTTTTCCGGTTTTTGTAACCACCAAGAGGAAATGGAAATGTTCAGCATCTCAACGATGAAGAATCTGGCATTGAAGAGCAAAGAGATGGCCAAGGCCGAGAACGCCAACCTACTTTTCAAAGCAAGAGAGCGGGTGAGAAGAAGGGACTGAGTTAGCCTCCCCCCGCTTTGTAAACGAACCGGATGTCTCCTAAAAAGGACAACAAAAACCTCAGCCTGCTACGAGCAGGAATGAAAACACAATCATTTTTGGAATCGAGCAGAGATGGAAGCGAGACGAAAAATCGGGAGAAAAGAAAGGACTGACTCCCTCCGCTTTGTAAACGAATCGGATGTCTCCTGAAAGCGATCGACGACTCTGAACCACTAGATTTAGCAGATGTCCCATAGAGTAGCGAGGCGTACTTGGTGGAAGAGACAAACAGATATGATCATCAACTTATTGACAAATTGGACGAAAGACCTACCCCACTCCCTTACCTGACATCCTATATGCAAGTGTTAAACAATCACAACAAATGCATGGTTTTCTTCTATAACATTCACCATCAACTCTTTCTATCTTCTCTCAGAAAGGATCAAGATACTGCAAACAACGACATTCGTGTCTACGATAGAGAAATCCATGTGAGAATCTGCCTTAACCGGGAATGAAGGGTTTGATAGATTTCACTGCGATGAAAAATGCACCAGCATGCCGCAGAAATCAACGGACTATGGATGAGCTTCATGGAACCTCAAAAGCGAGACAACCAAATAAATAAGAACATATATAGGAAATTAAAGGTACGATATCCTTGCAGATAAATTGCTGGAATTACAAAATTACAATGCAGAAGAACAGCTTTTGTTCTACTACACTGCATACAATAAATTAAATTTTATATGGATAACGTCAAAGTGATACAATTCAATCGTGCACATTTTCTCAATCAAATTATCCAACATGCTCTACATCACTCAAATCTAGAAGCTAATATTAGCCCTTATATTGTGTAAGCAATTCATCATGTATTTTTACCTTTCTTTTCATAAAGAAATATGGAATATTTGGATGGAACATTCGGGATAATAAAAGACTCAGATTGTGGAGGGTCCAAGAAACTGCCAGGTGTTGAGGAATGTTTCACATTGTTCAATTTGGTGTCTATATTTTCTTTTTCTTGACATTGATGTCGAAATAAAATCATTCATCTCGTATTTAACCAGGTGCAGCAAAACACTTATTGTCCTTGGAGGCCTATTGATGGTTTTGATCCCGAGAAAATTTCACGATGTGTATTCACCGGTAAAACCTCTTAATTTTTCTTCATCATGTGAATAGGAAAGAAAAACTGACATTCACCAAGCAAGTACTCTGTTGAAAACAACATCAAAGACCTTCAACTAAATTGGGACAACAATTGTGCATCAAAACAATGATTAAGATTAGGAGAACTTCACAGAAAGAATGATTTACTGACAGCAATTTATGTAACGTTGCCACCTGGCATTTGGCCAAACTGCAACTGTTTTTAGTAAATAAAAAAAATGTTTCCAAATAAAAAAATTACACTAAATTTATTACAAAAGATCCATATATTGCTGGTGTTGTTCAAACAGCACCATAATCCCTCAGAAAACATCCAAGAAATGATTTTCTCCTGTTAATTCCTTTCACAAAACAATTACATCCATAATCATAAAATGCTAGTATAAACAAATCACCAAAAATTAGCAAATTATCATTACCTTTTAGCCACATACACCTTAAACTATAATTACAATACCAATCAGTTTTTGAGAATGCAACGGGCCAATTCTTCAACATGTGCCACAATATACCAGATGTAGTATTTATCAAAAATATAGGAAAATTATATAATATATATTCCATCAAATAATACATAGACAGCAGGTCAAAAAGTAATAATCGACACAATGTTCCATAAACTCAAATTTTATACAGCAACAAAGTACGATAGCAACAACCATATGATAAGTAAATGAAGAGAATGCCAGGGGAAACCTCATACCTCTTTCATACAAAAAATCATTATTTCCTAATGAAATTACAGGATAAGTACAAGGTGCTTCAAAGAAATGTTAACACTTGGATGCTTCGGAAAAATGTCAGCACCTATATAACACAGCCAGAAACCACAAGGTGTGAGATCTGACTTATGACAATTACTTTTCCTTCCCTTGCAGTTGAATGAAATGGCAATGAGATTGACTTGGGAGCAAAGAAGAAAGGTTACTGCACGGATGGAGGTCTTCCAGTCACCCGCAGTGGTTCGCAACAACTGCGATTCACCCTCGAGATTGGTCATTTATCACGTTTACAAATTTGTCGAAACCGACTCAGTTACTGATAATTACAAAGGGAACAGCGGTCGACATCGAACAGGCCGATCCCCTGCAAGCATAGCTGTTACACAAGAAGCTTTCTTGCGTAGCCCAGGGAAATCAACCAGACGATTTAGTGCAGAATCGGGTCTCCCCCCGGTCAATGGTGTGGAGAATCTTGAACAAGGAACTGGGAATGCGGCCATATCATTTGCAGATTGTGTAAGCCTTATGTACTGCTCATGTTGATGCTTGCAACATTTCCTTAGAGATGAAGAATTCGGAACCTGACATTCAGTCTAGTGGCATTCAGCAACGAGGCAACCTTTCACATAAGCGGACACTTGAACAAACATTGCAACAATACCAAAATAAATGTGCCTCCGGGCTCTGGAGACCACCTGGAGAAGATTCCAGGCATGTGTTGACAATAGTGGCGACTCTTTGTTATCATGTTACAGTGTATTATCCGTTTTGTTCCCATTAAAAACGATAGTCCCATATAAGTGCTAATATTTTTTTAAGAACCCTGTATATCACAAAGGATTGAACAATATAGTGTATTAATTTAAAATAAAAAAAACATATGAATCGAAGCAGAAATGTCTCAATTGAGTTTACAATAAAGAGTTCTTGTCGTTGTGCAATGTATCTAAACTCAATTGTTGATGGTGACACAATGTTTATTCAGAATGGAGCATGCCAACAGCTATGACAATACGACCTGTCAGTACGGAGCCAAAATAAGAAGACTACTAGGACAACCAAGGAAAGCTCGAACACCAAAAAAAACGTCAATATCACTTGTGAATCAAATCATGCTGTCCGCAGAAGTCAACACATCATCTATCAATTGAAACGACTGCATCCAGCAAGATAAGTAGATGAAGAGGATGCCAGGGGAAACCTTATACCTATTTCATAAAAGCAATAGTGATTTCCAAATGAAATTACAGGATAAGTACATCAGAAAGTATTGAACAATATAGTGCATTAATTAAGAAATTTAAAAAAAACAAATGAATGTCCCATTTGAAGCAGATATGTCTCAACTGAGCTTACAATCAAGAGTCATTGTGGAATATATCAAAACTCAAACTTTGATGGTGACACAACATTCATTCAGAATGGAACGTGCCAACAATTATAACAATACGATCTGTCAGTATGGAGCCAAAATAAGAGGACTACTAGGACAACCAAGGAATGCTCGAACACCAAAGAAAACGTCAACATCACTCAGGAATAAGATCGTGCTCAGTGCACAGAATTCAACATGTTGTCCATCAATCGGAACGATTGCATCCAGGATTAAATGTTGAAGAATTTACTCAAAGCTTTCACTTGCACAATCCACTTTTTAACAATTCACACAAGGTTCCCAGCATTGCCAAAAGAGTTAAACTTCTGGAAATGCCAGACCAAATGACACACAGATGGAAGAAAAGCTTTCACTATATCAATAATTTTTTGGCCAATCCTGTATAATTAAACCAAATGCTACAAAAACGTTCATGATATCACACACAAATAAATTGCCATATTTTTAATCAAAATGAAAGGTAATGTCATCTTTAAAATTAAACCATATTGTAGTGCTCATTAAGGCTTTTGACAAATCAACCATAATTATTAGAAAACATTGACTTTTATCAGACGGACTGAAGTCAATATCCTCTAATGAACCAAAATCACAACTTAACCATTTCAACGCAACAGGATTTTTTATATCAGAAAATAATCACCTCATTAGACAAACTGTATAAATATTCTTGTCAAAATCTGACAATTCAATAAAAGTTCATCAAGTCAAGCCCATCATATGGGCGACGCATGTAGAAACATTTCCCAACTCGGAAGCGACATACTTTTCAAAGATTAATCCAACTTTGGAGGAACAACTACAAGTTGCCTTAAAAACAGCGTAATGAGCACTTCTAATCTGAGTAACACATTAATTCATCCAAAGAATTGCAGTGGATTTCAATTTACACAGATCATACCATCACAAGATTCAATATCTAATACAAATTTTGGAGGTATAAAAACATACTGCCTTATAAAACATAGTAATAATCACCTTTAATTTGAGTAACACAGTAATTCAACCATAGGGTTGAATGGACTTCATTCAGCATATTTTCTATCCAAACAATTACTCAAAAAATTATCAATATTGACAGCAGAGATTTAAATCTCTTCAAGAAATGTTCTATCAGCACTTCTTTTCAAACCAAATTAAATATTTATAACATAATATCATTCCACTAAGATGACAAATGCCTGGTAACACTGTACAATCAAGTAAACATACATTCCTTATAAATATAAAGTGTACTGCACACAAATCAGCAAATATCAGTGCTTTAAATTTACATTTAGGACTCAATATATACATAAAGACAGCTTATGAAACACACACGAACGGAACCTTGTGAAATTGATATTAACAATAAGTGCCACAGACCATAACAACGTAATTAAGCGGCATCTCATTCTACAGAATCACTCATAAAAATTTTGCTTCAATGGAATAATAAACAATCAACAGCAATTGGAGATGGAATTTCATAGCAATACAATGGTCACTTCCAGGGATAAAGCCATAATCTGATATACACTTAAGATTTACTATTTATAATTTCATTTGCAGTTACACAGCTTCGTCAAATATGTACCTATAAACACAAACCATCTTTTGATATAATAAGAAATGTTTTAAGCCCAAATGGAAGCCATAATAGAAAATTTCAACGGCATCCTTAAGCCAAAGCATCATTTAAAAATGACAGGCAACACATCTAGGAACACCACAGGTAAGCACACTGTAAATGTAAAAGTTGCCAAAGTTCAAATTGGTGCCAAAACAGAAAAATGGAAAGATTTGCTTGTCTAAATAGGGTTAAATATCCTGTTCGAGACATCTTTCAAAGAAGATAAATACAACTGAAGATTTTAAGAACATGTGCGACGTCATTTTATATCACCCTCACATTTTCCGCAGAAAGTTTACACTTCATTCCAACAAATTGAATTTATAAATGTTTGGGATTGATATTGACATAAATGGTGGAAAGCCATTCATTGAATTGCATAAGTTCTTGAATTTGCTTTGGAGATTGTGATGTTTCCAATACTTTCCAAGTGAGTGAAATAAGGAAGAAATGAGAGTTCATTTCAACCCATTTCCTGTTAGTTATGTGGATGTAGTCAACAAACCACACTTTCATGGATGGGATCGAGTTTGATATTTTAATAGATAACAAAATAGAAAATTGGAAAGTTTTCTTCAGAAGACATTACCAAAACAACAGCTAAAATAAACATATGCTCCGATTCCAAAGCTGTATCTTCTCTTCTATTACTGCACCTTTTCAGTAAGCAAATTCATTCTGGCAGCTGCTCTTCATAGGTGAGCTAATTACATCTCTAATAATATCTTTTTCAACTTTGCTCTCACAAGATTAGTTCAAAATTCAATGTAAAATAAACATTTAATTTTTATAATTTACTTTTAAGTAGTAATGTCAACCTTAAGAATGACAACATAATAATCTATTTACTACCCTCGAAATATTTCACATTTTCTATACATGAAAAATCACCAAATTATTCAAGTCACAACACCTATCAAACATAACAATCACCATGAAGAGGAACCTTGGTGGAGAATGTGTATGCACATTCTATGGAGAACAAAGACAGAATAACTGATTGGAAGCAAGGTTAGTGATGTATTCACCATATTTTGTGGAAATGGAAATATTATTGCAATGGCATCACTCAAACTGTGAATGCAACCATCGAGGATATTCCATAAAACACCTTTTAAGAGACTTCCAGGATGCGGCTGTCATACACTGTAGAAAACTAGTAGAACAAATAATATTTTGAATCGAGTATTTGATGAGAGGAGCTTAATTAGAGGAATAAGAGAAAAAGAGACAATAAATGCATCAAACTCTGGGAGGTAACGGTATGTTGAAATAAGTCGTAAGAAAATATTAAGTGTATTAAAAGGTAACACAGCATACAAAGAGAAAGGCTCTCATTGAGACAGTTTCTGTTTGTTATGACAAAAACTCGCCAAAAGATAGAAAACATAAAAGAGAGAAATAAATGCATGATGTTATTAAGAGTCAAATTCACTAGCCATATAAGAACATCTGTATTTGGCCAACCGTCCTGTTTACAAGGAAAGCATCAAGCACCTTTCTACACAGACCACCAACAACAACATTATCAATAGAAATATCCAAAAGAACCCTTAATTTTCAATGTAATAGACAAATTAGAGTTTCATTCGGAAAACTGCTTTTCAGGGTCGCAGGAATTTCAATTGCAAAAAAAATCCAAAAAGATAATAATCCCCCAGAACAAAAATTACATGGATAGGCAATACAAATAGAAACGGGACAATGCCAGGGGAAGCCAGCTGTACTTCTTTCACCACATAGTACTTACGAAGCTTCTCTTGTAAGCTCCAGCATGAATCCTTGATACAAAAACCTAAGTTCCAAACCTTCCATTACGACATATTGTAGAATGCTAACATTCATAAAAATGAATATCTCTAAATATATGTTTTTTAAATGAAACAATAAATGTAAAAAATGAATATAAGCAATTTAAAACAAACAACAATATAGTTAACACATTGCAACGTTAGTTATAGCTGCACACAGCATTTTCATCGGTTAAGTACATATTCATTGATAGATTTCAAAAATTAACTTCCACCACTACAAAATTGATTCAAACATGACGAAATAGGCTGGTTTTTAATATAAAAAATTAAAGAAATTCTGTACCAAAAGGAAGCAATGCAGAAGTTTTAACATGGGTCACTTTCAATAATCTCGAAAAGATCTCCACCAAATAAAACACATGTGTGTGGTTATATTTATGTTAGCATTGCAATTCAACATATATTACACACACTGCATTCACTATGGAATACCCAACCATAAAACATTCGATTACGTGTTCAGAAATGTTGCCTGATAAACATATACTGCTGAACAAGAACATGAACATCAACGAACAGGAACTTTTAAAAACATTTTCATAAAAATTCAACAACTAATTTAATAACTATTAAACAAAATGATTTCATTGTGGAATCCCACTACCATAAAACAAATTTAGTGCGAAAGCATATAAAAGCCTCTCTGACAAGCAAAAGAATATAAATTTTCACTAACAGGAGATTTAGAAAAATTTTCGCCAAGTAGAAGTGACAAAATAATACTGGAAAACTTTTAACAATCATCTCTCCTGCGAAAATTACCATTTTGTCCAAATAATGAAAAATCAATACATAAAAATGGTAATATAGCAAAGGAATTACAAATACCAAAACATGTTGATTCAAAACAAATGAAATAATGACGCTCACCACCATGAATGCTAGGAATGATATCCAACACATTTCTACAATGTCTGTCCAATGAATCATGTATGAATAACAAAACAATCCAAAATCAAATGATGCCATCCCTACAACCAAAATATACTAATGAAACGGGAAAGTCGAAGTTGATTGACACATATAATTATCCCCTGAAATGAAGTCTCTCCAACTGACACTGCATTAGAGTAAAAAAAATTCCAAAAGGGAAATTTTACTAAAATTTATAACAACACTGAAGGTACATATTTAAAACAATTATTTCAAGCAGTGAAAAAACTGAATGCCCAACAGAGTACTGCAGTAACATTTACACATTAATCACATAAAGTGCATTCTTTAAAAATGCCTTTGACACTACAAAGTCCCAATTCTCTATCAATTCATTGTAAAAAATAATTAAATAGCTAAAATGGTCAATAATGCAAATTTTATCGATACATCACCAGTACAGCACATTCAATGTACTCAATTGGACTCGTACTTTTAAAACATTTAACAGACAACAAAAACACCTTTAATGATTTCAAGCATTTTTTTCAAGATGCTACCTTCAAAACGTTTATGCAAAGTAACTGGATAAGAACAATCACTTTTCAGAAGAATGGCATAAATTAAAAAAAATCCCGAGTAAACAGTTGCAAAATAACTCGGAAAATAATTTCATTCATCAGCACCTCGTTAACATTTTCTACAATATGCCATTCTCTAAAATTACCTTGAACGTCAAACCAAATTCACAATATGATAAATACAATATTGAACCTTAACATATGGCATTAAATTTTGCAATTATCAAGACCTTAAACTTGTTCAACAACCAACAGAGAGAAAAAACCATTGCTTTGTTATTATCATTGGCATTAAATTAAAAAAACCATCTCAATAAGATTATACCTTCTAAAAATACAGGCTTATCGATCTGTAATACCATCAAAATACAAACAAAGAACATAAAAAATAAATATAACTGAGCTGAACTTTACATTTTATATCCAAGATATTTCTTAATAGTTAATAAATAAATCAATATGACATTCTACATTAAAATACCAATGATTACAATCTCAATTAAACAGTTTTAAATTTCTGGCAAGAAGCTATAATAGAGCATTTAAATGCAATCGGTACATGTTAACTTCATTGCAAAGCATTTTAGCATACATACCAAAGATTGGATTGGTATTTACATCACCAAGTGCAACAATGAGACAGAATCACGTTGCAACTCCAAATGAATGGGTCAAAAATCGAACAGTTGTCACTAAGGGAAATGTACTGCCAGGAAGCATTCTGACATTTCTCTTTGCAAAAGTAACACTTATTACAACCAAGCAAAACCACAAAACCGATCCCAACATGTGGTCGTGAGAACAAAATCATTTCAAATGCATTGCAGGCAATGGAATAGGAGTTCAACTCATGTACCAAAGAAAAAAACCTCATGTTTGCTCCAAGCAATAACGTTCACCCAAAGTGCAGGCGAATTGAATGTCTACAATGATGATGATCCAGAAAGCCCCAAAGGTGTGTCAAACACTGAATAAGTCATTAAAAAAACAAGCTTATAGGCATTCAATACATTTAATAATAACGTTTCAACGAGGCAGATATTTGGAGCTCCAGATAAGGCATCAGGACACAGATCTAATAGATTATTTTTTACAATTTATTCCGACTAATATTTCACATATTAAGTATTCCAGAATGGCAAAGAAGCTGTTTCAACAATATATAATATACATTTCAACTAGATAATTATGAAATAACAAAAGATAAAGTAGATGATATGATCCTGTAAAGCCAATAGGCTTGTCTGCAGGAGCTGCTAAATGTTCGATCTGGTGGTAGCTACATCATAGCATCACATCATCTTGTAACTGTGTTAGATCTCAAAAATTATATCACCTTCTACATATATTATATGGTAATAATAATAATTACAAATATAGTTTCCCCACAGAGGAGGAGAAACTAGCAGAGCAGATGGTCAGACGTCCTGCTGAAGGGTCTGGATACCACAACCTTGGGACAACCTGACCACCACTCAGCTAGTTATTCACCATGTTGAAGAAACATATTGTCACTTCACATCAACTCACATCACATCAACAGAAAGTAATAATAATAAATGGCATTCTGCCATCAAATATTAAATCAAATTACATTTCATCTAATTTATATTGAAGCATATTACATGAGAATACGCACAGCTTTTAAAACAAAAGCAAATTTTGCAGGAGAGAGTTAAATTATAAAACTATAAATTTAGCAAAGTTAGGTTTGGGAATGGAGGGTTCCACCCCAAACAAATGGACAAATTCAGTGTTGTAGTTTCTCAAGTGTTGATGCCATGGCTTCTTGGACAATCCCTAATCCACTGGGATCACCAATTCTTCACCACAACACCTACATGTGCACCACAACCTCAGAAACCTCACAATTCAGAGGACAAAATCCATCACTCCCAACTTGAACCAAAATTTAAACACATGAACAGGTAATCTGGTTTGCCAAAAAAATATGAAAAATTGCACACAATACTGGAGAAAAGCAGAAGTTTTTACATAGGTTACTTGAAATAATTTTTCAAATATAACCAACCAATAATACAATCTAACACCAAATACACACAGGCAATGCATTCAATGCCAAATTCTGGTATCATAAAATATTCAATGCTTGTATTAAAGCATACTGTAATTAACAAACAGGAAATTTCAATGAAATTTTCACAATGCACAATTTATTAATTCTTGCCCAATTAATGTAGATCAATGCACAAAAACAATGATATACTAACGGAATTACAAATACCAAAAAATGCTGACACAAAACAAATGAAATAACAATGCTCACTACTGTGAATGATAGAAGTGGTGTTCAACACAATTCTACAACACCGACTATTCAATGAAGAAGGTAGGAATCACAAATCAATCTGAAATCAAATGATATCAACACAAACTCAAAATATACTATTGAACACAAGGTTGAAGTAGATTGACACAAATAATTCTCCCATGAAATTCAGTCTCTCCAACTTCCAATGAATAAGAGACAAATTTTTTCCAAAAAGGAAATTTTACTAAAATTTATAACAACATTGAAGGTACATATTAAAAACACTAATTTCCAATCCATCATTCTTCCCATGAAAATAACTTTTTGACCGAAGAAATGAACAATGAATGAACAATAGTGGTGAAGTACCCAACAAATTAAAAAAATATTATTACAAGACTAATGAAAGATCATTTGTCGATATTGTGTATGCTAGAGATTCTACCTAACACAATTTAACAGTCCAGTTAATCACAAATAAAACTGACATCACGTGAAAAGTAACACAAATGATCAAAAAATACTTATGAACACAATGTTCATGTCGACTGACAAAATTAATTTCAATATATTTTAAACGCTGCAATGACTAAAACTTAAGGCGTTACAGAGTATTGAAGTCAAATATACACATTAATTACATGAAGTGCATTCATTAAAAATGCCTGTATCACAATAAATTACCAATTAACCGTTGTAAATAATAAAAACGCTATAATGATCAATAGTGCGAATTTTATCTATAAATCATTGCTTCTCCGAGAATCCACAAGTTGCTGGGCCCACCAATTCTTCACCACACAAAATAACACCAAGAAGTATCCCACTAACTCAATGACCTTCCACTTCGGTAGACCATATCTGTCACTCCTGCCTTCAACCAAAATTAAACCATTTAAGAAAAAATGGCAAATTTTGAAGCTATCGCAGTAACCGAAGTAAGAGACAGGAATAGCAGAATCGGAGTTATTCATAACAACAGAGCAGTTTAAGCATTAATGGCATGGAACATTGTTGAACAAATAATCCAAGTGCTAATTGAAATACCAAAATGTTGAGTAGATAACGAGAGAAATAAGTGAATAGAGATAAGAGGCACATAGGCGAGGGCAGTTCGTACTGAGAATGACCATGTTCATGACTTGCATTTGTCAAGAGTAGCAAAGACCAAAAGTTTGACGATATTTTCCTTCAGATTGGCAAGTCACGAACCATCATTAAGTTCTTCTCCTTCCACATCACAATTGTGAAGATTTACCCGCTCATAAACGTGGAGGGAAAAACCATACATAGTAATGGAATCTTAAAAATGGTCATATAAAAATACCCAAAAAATTTAATTTGCAAAGAAATAGAGCGAAAAAGTTAACAAGCTGTATAATAAACTAACAAAACAACAGCAACAAGGATAATAGAGGGTGTCTGAGAAAGAGAGGACACATTTCAAAAATTTTTCTTTTTTGTGGAAAACACCACCACCAGCATCTGCTTCCTTGATATGCTGGAATTGTACGCACTTCCACAAATTCAGGAAATGAATTCACTGGCCTAAATCCTACAAGATGGACCACTGCCACATTGGGGTTTAGCCGTTTGACAATTTCTGGACATTACTTTTCCTAGAAGATGGATCGGAAGAGGCAGGCCTGTTGCATGACCTCCGAGATCGCCGAATTTAGCGACCATGGACTTCTTCCTAAGGGGATACGTAAAGGACACTGCACACCAGTCACTTCTTTACAAGATTTGAAAGACTGCATCGTCCATGCTGTGAAAGGAATTCCACCTGAAATGTGTGAAAATGCTTTTTGGGCCTTTGAATACCGGATGGAAACTGCGCGAGCAACAAGGGGGGCTCAGGTTGAAGCGCATTAAAATGGAGATAAATAGAGTTTCTGTTTCATGTGATGAAAACTGTACTCTTCTAGCTTTTCAACCAAAAAGGAGTCATCCACACTTTGAAACATCCCATAGGAATCTCTGCATCAAATAATCAACGTTCCAGGTTATCTTATCCATGGGATATACAGTCCACTGCCAAGGCGATCACCACAAAACCACTGATGAGACCGACACATGCATTCTGGCTGCAAAAACAACTACTTTCCTTCCGAGTTCTGCCATTTTCCTTGGATTTCTGCAGTCCGATCACTTCAAAAACAGAGGAGTAAACAAGCGGCTTCCGATGCTTAATTGGAAAACCTGTAGAGAGAGCAGAAAATGTCTATTTTCAGCCATTTTGCAAGATTTATATTTACTAGTGTAATTGCCCGTCAAATATGATGGGTATGCGTGAATGAAGTATTAAGTTAAACTTTAAATAAAGATTAATGAAACCAACTTTTGAATCCACTAAGAGGAATAATTGTAAAATTTATATAATCGAGTGTTCCAGAGAGTAAAAAGTTTTGGGCGAACAGAAATTGTATGACAAAGAAATACATTACGCTATACAATTCTTATCCCCTTCCCTACCTCCCTCCCACCAAAAATAAAAATTCTGGCCCCAAGGTGCACATCCTCATGGTCCTATTAGTAGGTGTACCAAGTTTTAAGTCTCTAATGTTTTTGGTTTTCGAGATATGCAGCCGATACACACACATTGCCTTTTATTAATACTAATGATACCAGCAAAAGCATTTGAGAAGTCAAGTCAGAAATCTGCATCCTTAAAAGTAATAATTGCCCATTTCTCCTTATTAAATTATACAACTGACTTTTTGAATTTCATGTTTGTTTTTATAATTTATATGCACAATTATAATTGCTTCTCACTTCTCAAATTCCAGTATTGAAAGAAAGGAAGATTGTTAAAAACGCCCACATTCCATAAACAGTTTACTGAATAATAATAATCTGCAATTATTAATGCTGCAATTTATTAAGTTCAATGTCGCTACAACAATAATTTCGATCTCCATACAATGCGTGAATCGAATAACTTAATTCTTTCATCTATTTGAAAGCTTAATAGACAATAATTTAATTGGATGCAATAATGCGGGTCACTTTGACAACGCCCAGAAAGAATACAAAAAAGTTGCAAAATTTTGAAAAGAAATGCAATTCTGACAAATTCTTGTGTAACATCTAAATATTGCAAGAATAAGATATTTTATACTTTTAGCCATCGAATAAAGCAAAAACAGAGAAAATAGGTCTATATTTATGTATTTTGATGAATGAAGGGAAAAAAAACCTTTAAAAATCGAAAACCCCATGTAAACTTATTGGAAAAAGTAATTTCCTGGAGTCAAAACTGGGACACTTATGTAAATGAACATAGTTTTCCCAGGGTCTCCTAGTTGGCAGAAATGAAATGGCGTTTACAACATTTCTCTAACACAAACTTTTCATGAGATAAAAGAGGATGGATGGACAGACGTTGAGTAATTATATATAAAACATACTTGAGGAACCTCCTTCTGTCCCAATTCTATATTGCTTCACTTGCCTATAATATTCAAGGCAATTTAACATGAATTTAATGAACGACTGAATATTAAAGACATTTTTATTACCTGATTTACACCAAAAGATGAAGATTAGCAAAATATAGATAATGTGGGAGATGCAAGTTGACATTCAATGAGAAAGGTTTTCATGAAATAAAAAATTAACAAAAATATAACGACTTTCTTTGGATTTTCGGCATTTGTTGTTTCAAGTCTCAAACTCCATACGAAGAATCTAAGTCATTTTAATATGCGTAGGATTAATGTTCTACACTCAAATGTATTCCTACTCGTAAATAATGCAACGAATGTCGTATACATTGGTTGCTATGAAAATCATTTCACCTCTCCTTCTGTCTCTCTCTCGTATTAAATGCATTCCAATCACGCTTTCACCCATAAGGATTGAAACGACAAAAGGATTTCAAGGTTTAACAATGCAATAGGTTATCAAGGCAACATCCCATCAAAATGGCAAGATTTCCTCAAAATATCTGAATAACATGTTTAACATGAAGGATTTCGAACTGTAGGCAGAAAAAGATGAGCAGAACAAGAAACTTTATAATTCTTTCTTTAAAATAGTTCAGATCTGAAGATTGCAGGTTAATTCTTTCTAATTTAAATCTCAAAAAGAATAAAAGTCCGCACATCAAAAAGTCGATTTTAAATGTTACTTTATGGGAAATGAAAATGACTTCCTTGGGGTCAAACACAAGACTTTTTTCGAGATTCTTCTGTAATCGCCTTAAAATATGTGAATCGAGCATCCCAGCCAAATTCTAAAAGAGAATCTCGATCCTTTTATCGAGAAGAAGGCTTTTTATAGATTTTAGATATGTCCCATCAACTTTGATAAGCATTTACATTCAGTATTTAATAAATTTTAATATAAAAATGACATCGAATCGCGAGTGTTCTCAAAAAGTGCTCAGAATGACTACCATAAATAAATATTAATTAAGGGGTTTGCGAGGCACAAAAGCTTGGGAACCACAACCATATGACAATACCCACAGTTATGATAACTGTGGTGTTTTCCAGACGTACAATTCTCACAGGAAGCAACGACCTAGTATAATCCATATACCACATTTGTCTGATTATAAGACGACTCAAATACAAGACGACCCTCCAAAAACTGTAAAAGGGAAAAAGTACGGAGAAGCATTCTTTAAGATTTACATGATATCATGTCAAAAAAGATTAACATTAATGGTTTAGTCTAATGTCTAAGCAATTCAAAATGATAGATCAGAGGCGATGTCAAAGAAATATTGAATTTGCGATGTTCTGATTTATTTCATAATCAATAACAGGGCCGACACCAATTTTTTTTCTAAATCCTGTTAATTCCATCAAAACATCCTGTAAAATCCTGTAGTATGTAACATCTTGGTTTTTTGATGCAAAATGTACAAATTTATGCTTTAAATATTTTCAACGTTTGTATCACATATTTTGAGTGAAATTATTCAATTGTTTATGCATAGTCCCGCAATTTAAATTTAATTGTACTTGGTGGATGAATGTGAAGTTTACCCTGCATTGCAAATCGACAGTGTGACACAAACAGTTTTAAAAAATTCATTCAAGTTTTAAATGTACAGTAAATGCACAAATGCATTGAAAAAAAGGAAGTAAACCAAGGTCTGGTTTACAGGACAGGCCTTACATTAGGAAAAACGCTAACAAAGGCTACATGAAATAATTTTCATTTTAAAGGATAGCAATATAATGGTTCAAAAGATTTAGACAAAATGAACAAATTCCTACTTCTTTAATTTTCTCTCCTTTTTCGTCATGTCAGCTGTTGCCTCAAAACCTGCAAGATGTTTTCTAAATGAACACTGCATCAGAACATTCAGCATTGGTGGTTTGAGTTTTGACCTGCGTGTACTTGTAATAAGATTGAAGTTACTAAAAACTCTCTCCACTTCAGAATTGCTATGAGGAAGTATAAGCACTGCCTTTGCAAGATTTCAATGTAATGGAAATTGCCGTTTCCATCTTCTTTGAATTATGACACCTTGTACCAATGCGTGTCAAGATAGTCGGAACAAACAATGGATTGGGGCTGATTCCAAAGAGCAGAGGCAATGAACTCGGTATTAAAAAAGTCTAGGTCACCATCGTCAAAAATATTTGGAAATCTTTTAGCCAGTGTTTTAACCGTTTCCCAGTCTCCTAATGTTTCCTTTGTTGGGTCAAAGATATTCTTATATTCTATAAGTGCTGCATATATTTCCATTGATATGAATGCTAAAAAGAAGGTTAAAGGAGAAATATAAATATGCCTTAGGCTGCTGAACCAGTTCAACAACTTGGTTGAATTTTGTCTCACATTAGGTAGCGAGTTTCTGGACTTCATCCAAAGTACATATATTAACATATGCACATACATACAGAACTATTTCACTGAACAGAATATTATTTATATGATTCGTATGACAGGCATCCCTCGATTTACGAGTGTTTGGTTTACGCGTTTTCACATATACAAGATTTTATTTTTACCACCATTATTCGATATACGCATCATGTATTCGTATTAATGCGATTTTATTCTTATGATCATTTTTCAATATATGCATCTCGTATTTGCATGAATGTGATTCGTTGTGTGTGCAGTATACATGTAGTAATAGTTATATTATTTATAAAATATTTTGTAGATTCCTGCCTGAGCAGTGATACCACTCATTGCATCGTATGACAGTGCAGGGTCTCCTGGGAGTTCCTAAAGTGGTGGAATCTTTCTTATTTCTATCTTTGAACAAACAAGAGGGGTTTTATTCTAGAAAGTGATGCACTGTTAGCAGTCAACAACTGTGTGGGAGAAAGTCTTCTCAAAAATATCCATCGAGTTGGGTGAGTAGAATATATTTGTATTGGAAGGTTCACTGATCGAAGGAGCTTCGAGACATCTGTAATTTATGGCAGAAACTCAACTCGCAAAAAATTAAGGTATTGTAAAAGTGGATGCTGCACAAGATGCCATATGTCGCTGTACATACTTCGAGCGGTTAAAACACTCGTTAAATCAACTTGAAAGATGTTTCTAAGTCGAGCATCTCTTCTCAGAAATGTAAACAACGCATATTACAATATTTTAAATGGGAAAAATATTTTCAATTTACGTGTTTTCGATTTACGTGACGATTTCCAGGAACACAACTCATGTGTAAATTGGGGGATAAAGCATTTTACCCTCCTACAGTTTTCGTGTACTCCATCAGTTTTTCACGAACTCCACCAAACGTGCAAACAACTGCATACACACGTCATTTCCGGAGTTTCTATTTTTATAAGGCACAGACATTTGCTCAGAAGAGAATACTACAATCATGCTAATTAACCAATCAACTTCCACGAGAGGTATGCCCTCATCTCGAGAAGAGATCGAACCATGGGTGTTTGAAGTTTGCTCGCGTGGCTTAGCTTTCGGTGTGTTGGCCTATAGGTGGTCGTATATAAGAGTTTGGACGCGTGTGGATCTTATTTACTTTAAGAGAGGACATATGAATGCGGGGTCATAAGTCGAGCAGTCGTAAGTAGGGGGTCTGCTGTAAACAAAGCGTAACATCATTAATAGAAAATCTGAATTGGACATCGTTACAGGAACATACACTGCAGGCTAGAATTAAACTGCTGAAAAAATATATGTCGGAGGGACTAATGAATGAGGTAGTGGGTCTTATCAGAAGCCCAACATACCTCTGAAGTCAAGACGAGGATAAGATTCGCACGATTGATTGTAGGATGGAGGGATATAAGGGATCATTTTTCCCTAGGACGATAAGAGAATATAATAGGAAAAGATAACATAGGAAAACTAGGGAGCTTTGGTGCACTGCACCCCCTGCCATCCACCAAGAAGGTGACTTGCAGGGTATGATGTAGATGCACAAAAAGACGGATAGATTTGAAAGCTACAATGATAAAATATTCAGTATGTCAGGAGTTATTGATCAAAGTAAACACGAGGATGCATTATTGAACACAAATCTCCAATATATAAGCTCTAAATTAACCGAGAGAGAGTAACGGATAGGATTTTTAATGGAAACTATGGAAAATATAACCGAAAAAGTAAACGACAAGTTGAAGGAGTTTTTGGGAAAGATCCCTTTTGCCTTCAGGCAGCCGGGGTTGGGTGATATAAAGCCAACAATCCTATCTGAACTAAAATGCTTTCAGTATATTTCTAATTCCGAGATGTCATAGTTAGTACTTCACCATTATTTGTCCACTTGGTTGATGGATCCAAAAGGAGTGTAACTCTTTTAAATCTTCATAAATATAAATGTTTATTATAAACTTCATTGACAATGTTAGTCTCTATAACCTTTGTTTGAATCATTTTTTCATAGAACATATTGTTAAGGAGATATTCTATTTATTTAATATTTAACGAATGTGCGGTATTTAATCGATTGTAAGCAGACCTTTTTACCATCTCAGAAATCGCCACTCAGCTTACATCGGGGTAAAAAAAGTGAATGAATTTCTGTATTTACATTATAACGTGAGAAGTCTATTAAACTGGAAGTAAACTATCTACTTTAGATGTAAGCAAAAAAGAAACAAAATGACATCTAAGAAGAAATAAATTACGTAAATAGTACATGGCACCTCAAAGCTGTATAACAGACGGCAGTAGCGCTTGTACTGGTAATGAGCTAGATGTTGACACAATGTTTCATTTCACTCGTGGATCGAAACATTTGCCTTTCTTATCCCCCCCTCCTCTACCTTTTTCGTTTCAGTATGTCGAGTGTCTAGTATACGTATGTACATTTCCCGAGCGAACCGTCACTTCCTCGTGGCAAGCGTCAATTTGTCATTTAGTGCAGAGAGTTTTTGTTTCTTTTTTAAATAACCCCATTATGGTATGGCATTATTTTCCTCTCTAAGACAACTTCTAAACATTCACATTTCTGGCTGACTTCGCAAAAGATTTTGCAGGTACCACTAGTGAATACATAAGTCCTTCAAACAATTTCAATTTAAATACTGGAAACAACTTAACCCAAGTTAATGTAAATGAAATTAAGTTAAAGCATATAAAAGCATTTTCTATATAAAAGTTATTTATAAAAATTCATTTTTATATTAATGCTTATTATTCAGAGGAAAAAATAGGAAAATATTTTATCTTATATTCAGATAAACATGTTTCAGTAAAGTAAAAATAATTGCATTAATTTAGAGGGTATAATTTACTCATTTCTGCGATGAATAGTGGAACATCATCTCCTATGCCATTGCTCGACCAAGTGTTCACGTCCATGACGTCGCCTTGGCGAAACCCTGCCAC
Organism: Tanypteryx hageni; assembly: GCA_028673005.1. Taxonomy (NCBI): domain Eukaryota; kingdom Metazoa; phylum Arthropoda; class Insecta; order Odonata; family Petaluridae; genus Tanypteryx; species Tanypteryx hageni. Next base: position 9,824,003 of record JAJPWW010001011.1, read on the forward strand.
TCCATCCTCTTCTGAACAGCTCCTACTTCTGCTGGGCATAGGGTAGCATCTTAGGGTCCACGTAGGTCACCTTAGGAGCATTAATATTCGAGATATGAGAGGTTGAAGGTCGAGATTAATCTAGCCAAATCGATAAATGCCTTTAAATAAGTTAATCTCTAAAACAAAACTCCAAAGCATCAACTCCATGCCTGAATGTTTTACTTCTCAACAACCAAATTACATAAATATCGCTTAACTCGAACATGAACGGTTCCGATTTCAAAATGGCAGTCCTTCGCATGCCTTTCTGAATGCCAATTTTTCTGAATTTTTAGATTTTTTCTAATTAAAAAAAATATTCTATTCGCCCTAAGAGTAAGATTTATTCCTATTAAATGAAAAATAAATAATGAATGAATGAGAAAAACCGCTAATGACGTCGCCGAGGGCGTTGGCTTCTGCCACGTCTACTTCCTGTTTGGGAAGTAATGTAAACAACAGGCGTAGGATATTTTAAATTATTTTCACCACATAAAAAATTTTCTACGCATGTAAGGGGCAAAAAGGCCTATTGCACGTAAATATATGACATATTAAGAAAACTGCGCATTAGCGCCTATAACGCTTGTCATGGCTTAACATTATTGTCGGACATTATCACGAACAACTTCACCGACTCCTCCTCTTCTAAATTTCAGAGTTACTTAACGCTCGCGTACTACTCTAATATAATATATAATACTGCACAAAGTAGGAAAACTTTTACCGTAGATTCAACACAAACCCGAAATGGCGAGTAATGCACTTGAATATATGTTCTTCTCCTTTAAATTACCGATCAATCTCTGCACTTGTTTCAGCTGACTATCATGGCTATCGACTACTATTCGATTCAGTTCGACTACTCGATTCTTTTACGAGAAATTTAATTTTCGATTCGAATTTCGAAGTCTTGGCGCAATATTGGTAGACGTTAAAATTATTTCCACAATATGAAAGAAAATTTTTTTTACCCATGTTTTGACAACATAGTAGCATTTCTTCTCCTATGTCTGAATCATATTTACGGTGATTGAGTTCTCTTCACCAGATCATTGGAAAAGTTGGCGGATTTGTGATAACAGTCACATTGGCGAAGGAAATCTAGTTAAGAATTAATTTATGTATAAAATGTACCAGTTCAGAGCAGTTAGTGTAGTTTGGAAACCTTTAATTATATTCTGATGTTTAAGTTGTCCAATTTTTTGTGATAAGGTGTGTTTGTGTTTCCGATGTTAGTTATCAAGGACTGATTGGTCGTGGTCTGTTGGTAGTTCATCATGATTATAGTTATTGTACGTTTTTAATACCATTTATCAAATTTTGATATAACAGTTATCGTTTTATGCATTTGATTTCATGTTGAACATCATTTTAAGGATTGGCACATTGTTATTATTTAAAACTGTTTAAGGTTTAGAGATGCAATTGTATGCGTTAGAATTTTATTGTAGACTCATATTGAACTATTAGTAACTGTTAATACATAACTTAAACGTAAAACTTAAATTTCAGCTCAGTTATACTTGTTTGGTGTTCCTTGTTTGTATTTTGGTGATGTTCAAGTTCCCCAAGACTGATTTTTTAGAAGGTATGATCTTATTTAGATGCGGTTTTTAATGTACTACCAATGTTAGTGATGAAGCAATGGTTTTTTCCTCTCTGTTGATTGTTGAACATATTGAAGTTCTTTGTTATTGCTAAATTTAATGCAATTTGATAATTTTCAACATTACGTTTATCTTTTCGTGCATTCGGTTTGGTTTTTGTTGATGTTACTATAATTGGCCAAATCTTTTTTTGTGAGGTGTTATCGTTTTATTAAGACAATTTTAATTTACTAACGACGTTAGTTATCAAAGGATTAGTTTTTAATGCTCTTTTAGTATTTTAACATGTTTATAGTTGCATTTCATTTTATGTTAAAGGTCATTTTAAGGAATGGCATATTTTAGAATATTTTAATGAGATGCTGATGGATGAAAATGCTTTCTGAATTGTTTTGCAACTGTTTAGATTGGTTTTGTGTAAAATATTAATCATTCTTCTTTGAAAAGTGGTTATTATTATCCATTTACAATTACAATAAAAACACTTTTTATGATTTCATGCATTTCTTCAAGATGTTTGTGCAAAGTAATTGGATAAGAATAACCACTTTTCAAAGAAGAGTAGAAGAGTAAAAATCGAGGAAACATCAAGTTAAAATGGCGTAAAAATAAAGAAAAAATCTAGCAAAAACCTAGAAAAATCGAACAAAAATCGAGAATAAATTGAGCATATATCAATGAAAAATCGAGCAAAAATCGTGCAAAACCATAGCAAAAATCTCAAAATAATCGAGCAAAAATCGAGAAAAATTCTAGAAAAATCAAGGAAGCATCAAGTTAAAATAGCATAAAAATAAATGAAAAAATCTAGCAAAAACCTAGAAAAATCGAGAATAAATTGAGCAAATATCGTTGAAAAATCGAGCAAAAATCGTGCAAAACCATAGCAAAAATCTCATAATAATCCATCAAAAATCGAGAAAAATTCTAGACAAAATCGAGTAAAAATCGAGGAAGCATCAAGTTAAAATTGCGTAAATATAAGGAAAAAATCGAGCAAAAAACTAGAAAAATAAAAAAAAATCAATAATAAATCGAGCAAAAATCGTGCAAAACCATAGCAAAAATCTCAAAATTATCTATCAAAAATCGAGAAAAATTCTAAGAAAAATCGAGGAAGCATCAAGTTAAAATAGCGTAAAAATAAAGAAAAAATGGAGCAAAAATCTAGAAAAATCGAACAAAAATCGAGAATAAATTGATCAAAAATCGATGAAAAATCGAGCAAAATTCTAGAAAAATCGAGAAAAAATTCTAGAAAAATCGAGAAATATCAAGGAATCAACAAGTTAAAATAGCGAAAAAATAAAGAAAAAATCTAGCAAAAACCTAGAAAAATCGAACAAAAATCGAGAATAAATTGAGCAAATATCGATGAAAAATCGAGCAAAACTCGTGCAAAACCATAGCAAAAATTTCAAAAAAATCGTGCAAAAATCGAGAAGTATTCTAGACAAAATCGAGTAAAAATCGGAGGAAGCATAAAGTTAAAATAGCGTTAAAA